>QNQO01001365.1:0-304930 GCA_003290165.1 Berberis thunbergii | reverse complement strand
CTCTGCACTTCCACGTTTTCTGCTCATCCTCTCTTTTCCAGCCGCCATCACCACCTCCACCTGGGTAGAGACATAGAGCCATGTGTCTCTCTCCACTAACCACCACCATCAGCACCATCTCGCCACCGTCCTCGCCACCACCGTCCCTGTTTCCTCCACGCACCATGTTCCTGTCTTTCCTTCACCTCGCCACCGTCCAGCATCCTCCATCACGAACAAGCTCGCACGCCACCACTGCAAGCAACACGCCGCCCTGTCTCCATCCTCCATTTTCTCTTTTTTTCCACCTTCGGTCTCTCTCACTGTTCCATCTCACTCCACCACCACCGTGACAAAGTCGTTTCTCTCTTTTAGAGCCACCACCACCGCGACAGAGCACCACCCTGTTTCACTCCCTCGTTCTCTTTCTCCTTCGAGTTTGTATCCCTCTCACTGTT
Organism: Berberis thunbergii; assembly: GCA_003290165.1. Taxonomy (NCBI): domain Eukaryota; kingdom Viridiplantae; phylum Streptophyta; class Magnoliopsida; order Ranunculales; family Berberidaceae; genus Berberis; species Berberis thunbergii. The sequence continues at coordinate 304,493 of QNQO01001365.1, read as the reverse complement.
TCCATCTCTTTCTTTGTTCTTGCAGGTGCCGGAGATGATCGGAGGATGAAGGAGCTCGCGAGGAGCGCAGTCGAAGCGGCAACGCTGGTCGCTGGAGAAGGCGAAGCAGACCGTTGGCGGGACTCAGATGTTTTTCAAACAGTTGGCTATTCGCACCTCAGTCACTGCTGTGTACCACCACAGTGCAGCTACTGAGATTTCTCGGGATTTGCAATTTATTGGGATGTGTGCACGTACAGGAAGTAATGGATTAAACCTCCACTGATGTTGTGACCACCACCACCATGAATCACTAAACTCCACGCAAGGTGAAGAGACGAACTCCTAGATGTAACGCACTAAATTAGTATTTGATTTCGCTTTAAGCTTTCACGATGAATAATGGTGTTTAATGATTATTGTTTTTATTTAATATAAAAATTTATGTTATTTTAGTGACAGAGATTTCATAAATTTCTTCGTAGATTTTATTCCGGTGATTGTCTTTTTGTTTTCCATATAAGTTTAGTCACAATTTTCTTACGTGTGAAATTTTAAGGATAAATTGATTCTGGTAGGTTATTATATGTGATCGTCTTTTATTACGTTATTGTCTCCGGATATATCGTAAGTTTAGGATATCACATATGACCAACCTTTGTGTTTTCTAGAAAAAAATGAAATTTAAAATCCATTTACATTAGGATATATTAATGCATAAAATATTATTTTTCCGATTACGTCGTTTGGGATGTGAAACACGTAGTTGAGTCATCATAGCAAATCAATACTAGTTGACGCGTGAAGCCTAGGAGGGATTTTTGGAACCTTGTGATTTTTCCAAACTTAATTTTCATTAAATTAAATTAAATTTCATATTTTAAATTTGTTAGAATTTCTTAACTTTAGTTTCGCATAGTTTGTCTTCCTTAACCTTGTTTTGTAGATCGTTTTTTCTCGTGAAATCGATACCCCATTATTTACTGCAATTGACCGCGTGTACTGTTTGGGCGTAATAAGGAGGTTTCGGGTATTATATTTCTTGCTCATTGTTTTATTATATTTTTAGGTTTTAGGTATAGTTTAATTTTTATTTCTAAATTTTTTTTTTCAAAAAAACAAAAAAAGATATTGGAGGAGTGAGTTGGAATAGAGACCACTTAGGGAGACTAATTAGGATCTCAAATTTAGAACACCCACAAATTCACATTGAGACCAAATTAAGTTATACTTCTAATTCTAACACCATGAGTAATCACGAAGATGACCATGTTCGGTCGTTAAAGGACTATCTCCACCCCACGCGCACTGCTACTCCATCATGTATCATGTTTGCACCAAGTACACCAAAGCTATATTTTAAGTCGGGTATAATACAATTAATTATTACACACTTTTCATGGCCTAGAGAGTGAAAATCATTATGTTCACATTAGGGAATTCGAGGAAGTTGTGACCACTTTTCACAACAAAGTTGAGGCTGTAGACTCGGTTAGACTAAGGTTTTTTCCTGAATTGCCTATACTCTTTGTGACCAAGGTCCATAGGTTCGTGGGAGGATATGACCCAAACAATTTTTAATAAATACTTTCCTCATCACAAAACCAACGGTCTAAAGAGACAGACCCAAAATAATAGTGAGACATTATATCAATTATGGGAAAGGTTCAAGGATATTTTGAATACATGCCCACACCATGGGTATGAGAGTTGGCGCATGGTCAATTATTTTTATGAGGTACTCACCAGTAGAAAGCGTCAGTTCGCTGAGATGATGTGTAATGGAGAGTTTTTGCAAAAGGACTCTGACGAGGCCATTGAGTACAAGAATGACTTGGCTGAAAAGCACTACTACAAATATTAGCTTAGGTAATGCCATTTAGATAGCGCTTTTTTAAAGAGCTATCCAAGTGGGCACTAGGATAGCGCTTATTTGTCTTAAAAAAAAATTTTAAAAAAAAACACTACAATAGCGCTTTTAATTTTTTTTTTCAGTTAAGCGCTATCTTAGTTATGTCTTAGATAGCGCTTTAAAGAACGCTATGAGAAAAAACGTTACCAAAGCTACCATAGCGCTTTTAAAGTGCTTGCAGAAGCGCTATGCTACTTACATTTAGGATAGCGCTTCCTGACCCCCTAAATATCTCTCTTCCGTTATCTTCTCTTATCATTCCAATACCTTCAATGGCGACTTCCTCCGCGAAATCCATCTTCACCCCAGTTCGAGTTTCCCTCTCAGACACCAAAAACTCCCACCTTTATTCAAGATCATCTCTCTTTCTCCCCTCTCTCCATCACTCTGTTTCTCTCTCAACGACCTCTCGATCTCGATTTCATGTCGTCGAAGCAGTGAATACCCTCGAATCGCCTCAAATCAGGCTCTCCAAGTCACGAGTACAAGAACCCACCGCGGTGGATGCGAAACCCACAGTTCTCGTATCCGAGAAGCTCGGAGAAGCAGGGTTGGAGGTGCTGAGGACCTTCGCGAATGTTGATTGCTCGTACAATCTGTCACCAGAGGAGTTGTGTGCGAATATCTCGCTCTGTGATGCTTTGATTGTGAGGAGTGGGACGAAGGTGACGAGGGAGGTGTTTGAAGCCGCGAAGGGAAGGTTGAAGGTGGTGGGCAGAGCTGGTGTAGGGATTGATAATGTGGATCTGCAAGCTGCGACAGAGTTTGGGTGTTTGGTTGTTAATGCTCCCACTGCCAATATTGTTGCTGCTGCTGAGCATGGGATTGCTTTGCTCTCTTCCATGGCCAGGAATGTTGCCCAGGCTGATGCCTCCATGAAAGCTGGTGAGCTTGCTTTTAATTTCTCTTGATGTTACTTTTGTTAGAATGTTTGGTTTGAATTTGAAAAGCTTTTGATTGATCTGTGTTTGGTTTGTTGTGGTAAAAGTTTAGATCTGTTGAAAAAAATGGAGAGGTGGTTGCTGCTCCTGCTGTAAAAGAGGATCCGAATGCGACTTCGAGGTTTAGGATTTCTAAGCCTTTGAGGGAAAAGTTGAAGGCTAATGGGATTGAGGCTTTGTTCCACTTGTTAAGAGCTGCTTGGCTGGTTTTAACAATTCAATTATATCATATGGACAGGTAGAGATCAGATTTGTGTTTTTTTTTTTTTTGTAAAAGTTTGCTAGACCTTTTAGTTGATTTTTTAAGTAGATTGACAAGGCTTGCAATTGTTTGATTAAATTTCTGAAAGACGGGAAGTGGGAAGACTTACACAATGTGGGGTCCTCCGAGCGCAATGGTTGAAGGTCACTTACCTAGTAGCAATCAAGGCGTTGTTCCACGCATCTTCAAGATGTTATTTTCTTAGTTTCAGAAGGTGGGGTTTGTTTTATACATTTTATTTGCTAGAGAAAACATTGGATTTTGAAATGTGTACTGATTTGTTGTTATGATTGGTTGTTAGGAGAAAGAGAACTCGGAAGAGAAACAGATGAATTATTAGTGTAGATGTTCTTTCCTAGAGATATATAATGAGAAAATTGGTGATTTGCTCGATCCCACTCAACGAAACCTTGAGGTAGAGATCTTTCTATGTCTACTCTTCATTAAATCAGACTCATTTGGTCTGGGCTTTCTATGTTTAGTGTAACTAAAGGGCATTTTTCACTTTCTCCAGATAAGAGATGATTCCAAGAATGGTTTTTATGTTGAAAATCTGAGTGAAGAATGTGTTAGTAGCTACGACGATGTAACACAAATTCTAATCAAGGTAAGTAAGAATTGGTCTATATTTTTCTGATTATAGTGTAAATATGACATTGGTATTGGTGTATATTGTTTGATCCTCATGTCTAAAAGATCATTTTAAATATGTTGTGCAAAATATGTCTTTCCTACAAGGTCTTTCTGTGGTTTCAGTGTGGTACTGTGGTTGAATCAAATTTAACTTTCATAATGTAGGGGCTTTCAAATAGTCTGTATATGCAATTGGGCATCAAAGTCTAGTTTCAAAGAGATGTATTTTTCCAGATCTTGTAAATTGGGCATTTGAATATGTGAAGTCTTATATGCTTTGTTGTCGGCCTTGTTTGGCTAGGGCAAGTTATTTGGTGCATGATCCCCACATGACACCAATGTAATGAACTCTGGTTGATTGGCTGTGTTTGTAATTTACCATGAACATATTTGATCCATCAAATTTTGATTTTTACTAACTGTTCTCAGTATCTTTATTGATACAGGTACCATGCTTTTTGTGTGGGATTTGATCCAGAAAGCACATTGGAGAATTCATGGTTATGCCCGAGGTAACTTAGATGAAAATAAAATGACTTCCGTTAGTTGGAGACCTTTTGTTCTGTAAAATCACGAGTTCCATCTCATTGGAACTTCAATGCTGGCAGCTTCTTATGTATGTTAAACTAAATGCGGTTTCCCGCTGTATATGCTAGAGTGAAATGAAATAGTAGTTGATTGAGTAAACATGGAATCTTCTAGAAATTTTAATTTCATGTTTTCGTCCTTTATATGTCGTCGTATATCTGGTGTTTGCTTGGGAGGATCAATATTCTCCTTGCCTGGAGATTTTGTAGAAAAAGATCATTTCATCGAGATGATTACTGTCAATTGGTTAGGCCCTATTTTTAGTCACTTGGAGAAAAATATAGCTACTAACTGGAGAGTACCTTGTTACTATCATCTTTTCACGCCAGGTTTTGGGAAAGTAGATCTATCTGGGAGACCAATGCTGCTTTTCCATCCTCCTGCGTGTGCCCCATTTCTATGGCTTAGGTGTAGGGAAGCATATTCTATCTTCTTAACAACTCCCTGGGGCAATTTTTTCTAGTCTTATGATTTCACGTTGTTCTTAATAGGTGTGTAATTGAGGAAGCATCACAAAATTCAGATGGAGTATCAATAAAAGTCCCAAGCACACAGATAGATCCAGAAGCTGCTAGTCAGGAATGTACTATCGTGGATGCTCTTTCTAGAAAGTTGTCAGTATCCATTGCTGATGCGGGAGAGACAGCTGTTGTTATTTCACTGATTGAAGGTAAGCACCGGGTTCAAGAAGCTACAGAGAATGTCCCGTTGGCTGTAGATTACAGGGACAAAAAGACTCTAGACAGGAAGAATGATATTCAGCCAAATGTGAATCTGAACGAAACATCATTGGCATCATCATCATGGAAAGATTCACATATCACTTTATCAAAAGATAATTCCTTGCTTCATGGTGAGCTGAAAACAAACTCTTATGAGAATGATCCCGCTGACCTGTTATCCAACATACCCAACATTGAGAGTGAACCATCAGAATATGAATCTAATGTTGATCCGCATCTGGCGTTTTATGTGGGGCCTTCTTTGTCAGGTTGTCGTTCAAGCCATGATCTTGTCTATTATGTATCTTAGCTCTTGTGCATTATCTCTTAAGGAGATGACTAGTGTAGTAACTACACTTACCTTTACCTTTACCTTTTTTTGCATCACTTCATTGACGTGATTACTTGATTTTCTTCTAGTTGACAGGAGCAGCAGCATTGAAACTGAAAATCATAATTCTGATGGTTCTAAAATTTCTGCTGATGTGTTATCCAATATACACAACATTGAGACTGACCTATCAGAAAAAGAAGCCAATACTGATCCTCAACTTGGCTTCTTTATGGGGTCTTCTTTGTTAGGTACTCATTCAACCCCACTTTTGGTATATCATGTATCATAAATCTTACTTTTTTGGGGATGACCTCGTTGACATGATTTCTTGATTTTCTTCTAGTTGACAAAAACAACACTGAAACTGAAAATGACAACTCTCGAGTTTCTCAGATGCACCACCCTTCCAAAGAATTGTCTTTGTCAGGTAATGGAAAGAGTGGTGTTTGACATCATTATCTTCCTTTTTGTGTCCGTAATTTAAAAAAAAAAATAGTTATTTCAGATGGTTACATAAAAGTTCCAGTGGCACACCGATACATATGACCAGCACATGTTCTTTGTTGTCTAATTGACGTTTCCTTCTATTTCTTTTTAGTTGAAAAGATGATGACTGAAGCTATTGAAAAAAGTTCCAGTGGCACACTGGAAGGTTTACGATACCATTGGAAGTGCTAAGGTTGATGATGATTCAATCTTCAGGTATGCATATTCTACAAGTATCTCTTTTCCTTGGAAAATCCAACCTTAATTGTTTTTCAACAAGTCCCTTGATTGTGTACTACGCGCAATTGAAATTTAGCCTTACAGTTTTGAAAAGCTACTCTCCTTGAGCTTTGCATATTCTGTAGTATGTGGTAGTGTATATATACAGAAGCCATTCACATTTGTGGGAATTACCTTTTTTTTTTTTGGTATTGACAACGTAATTTGGTGTATCCTTCTGATATATTCTTGCTGAAACAGGTGCTCAAATTGAAATAAGGCAAATTGTATACCAAGCCTTTTGATGAAATTCCACTTTCAATTTTGCAATTGCACTACACTATCTTCCCTCTGGGTTTTAATCTGCTTGCTTGTGTTTTTTGCATTAATCAAGACTGTGCCTCGGTCGTTTCCCAAGTAACCCCTTTCTCCTGTCCGTCCGTCCCAAATTAATCTCACCTGATTTCAAATCGAAAACTCCATTTTAGAGACTCCACAGAGCTCCAAGCGAACCATCATCCCGGCCCCCTTCGACATCTGCAATCTTCCACTCCACTGCCCTCGTCTTGCTACAACTGATCTCTATCTTATTTGTCTATTTTTGTCTAGGGTTACATACCCATCTTAGTTGAGCACTCCAGCAGCCAATTTACTGAGCGATTCAAACTGATTTGAATCCAATCCAATCTATCCTTTGATTCAGCAACGTATGAATAAATGATTCAGAGTTTTGATTGGGGTGTTTTGATTCATTATTTTCAGAGTTTGGGGTGTTTTGAATCCAATCGATTCAGTAGATTTGTAGTACCCAATCAATCGATTGGTTCAGAGTATTGATTGGGGTGTTTTTTGTTTTCAATTTTCAAAGTTTGGGGTGTTTTGTATCCAATTGATTCAGTAGATGAGTAGTACTCAGTCGATCAATTGGATTAAGCAAAGCAAAGTAAGGACCGATTGATTCAGCCCAAAAAATTGGGTGTTTTCATAAAAGGGGTAGGTGTTGGGGTGGTTCTTTTTAATATTCAGAATTTGGATTCTCATTGTTTTTGGTGGTTTTGATGTTTTAGTTGTGCCAACAAACTATTTTATTTTTTTATTTTTTATTTCTTGTTGCTATTTAGTTTGGGATAATCACTGATTCAGCTCATATTATGCTTTTATAGGAATCCAATCGATTTTATTGATTAGTAGAAGCCAATTAGTCAACTGATTAGCATCAACTTCTGCTGACTGGAACCTAATTGATTCGATTGACTAAGCAATCAACAAAGGTAATGAACATATATTTTTTGTTTGAGTTAAGCATCAAATTTGGACTGTATTTTTTTGTTTTCGTTAAGCATTTCTTGGACTATTGTCAGGTTTCATGCATTTTAGATTTTGTTTTTGGGCTTCCATTACATGTTGGTTGTCTATGCCCCTGGTTGTGCATGTCCATTGCTATGGTTGTGGCTATGTGGGTGTTTCTCGCAATGCACGTGTCGACGAAACTTAAGGAAAAGGGTAATTTTTGAATATAGGGTTGCAACTTGGGTTGGGTATTGTTGCTTTTATATGAAGAAATTTTGAATGTATTTTCTTCGAAGTTCTAATTTAATACCTTACCTTGTCAAGCTTGAGTGACCCAAAGGATGGCTCAGTCGTTATATATATATATATATATTTTTTTTTTTTCCCAGCTGATTCGATCACACATTTTTGATATATTCTTGCTGAAAATAAGGCAAGAAAATTTGGTGTATCCTTCTGATATATTCTTGCTGAAACAGGTGCTCAAATTGAAATATCTCCAAATGTGCCATACAAAAGTTCCTGCTTGACTCACCTGCTCCAGGAACCACTTGGTGGCAATGCGAAACTCACAGTCATTTGTGCTATTTCTCCTCATGACAAGTAATCCAATACTTAAACTCTGTTTTTTTTATTAAGTTCTATTTAATGTTTACTTTTGCAAATAATTCAATACAGCAGCACTCTATCTTTTGGTTTTTTTATTAAGTTCTGTTGTTAAATCAGGAAATTGATTGATATTAGAATAGAAGTTAGATTACTGTCATATATCGATGCTGCTATATTATGGGAATCTATTATCAAGGTTCTAGAAATCTTTTGGTTTCAGTAACTTTGAAGTCTCAGTCCAAGCAAGTCTCTGTCTTCCATTAACTGCTTCAGCTGCATCTGAGCAGTCATTCAACTACTCAATGTTTGTTTAGTTCTGCTCCTTGGCCTATCAATAGCAATCTGGCAGCTTTCAGCCTTCCAAGTTAGCTTCAAAACTGGTCCTTATCCGTCCACTGTACCAACGCTTATTTTGGTATACTGAATATCTTTCCTGTCTTTCCTGCAACATTACTCGCAAAGCCTTCATTATTTTCCCTGTGAAAACCAGAGTTTGCAATTAATTGGATGTCGTGCAGGGCTCATCTCTATCGTTCACATGGTAAAATCATTTTTTAGTTGTTGACTTGTCATGGATGAAGTAATTATATGGTTGGGATATGAGTAATGCGATGTTGAAAAACGTAGAAGATCCTGATGAGCTCCACATCCTAAATGCTTTGTTATATTTATGACCTTATGTTTATTAATGCAAGCTACTTGGCACATATCTTGCTATCATGACTGTGATTTTCTTTTGGGCTTCCTGTGAGACAAATTTCTTCTCAGTAAGTAGTCTCCTGTCCAAAGAACACGTGCAACATCTTTTATATCAATTAGTATATATTAATCATATTGATCCTACTCATTGTCTACCAAATGATATAATGTGCAGAAAACATTTGGCGTGAGATCAATCAGGCACAACAACGAAGAACTCACTGCAGCTCTCTATCTCCAAGTGAGCATAGTGAGCCAGGCTCTCATCTTTGTGACCCGATCTCAGAGTTGGTCCTTTGTTGAACGACCAGGCGTGTTGCTTGTTAGTGCCTTCCTTGCCGCTCAATTGGTGAGTATAAATGATGTTTCATGCCATTGAATATATCTGTATTCTCCATTAAAACTGACAATTTATCCATCCATTGTGTTAAGGTGGCTACATTGATAGTTGTTTATGCAAACTGGGACTTTGCAAGGATCCAAGGCATAGGGTGGGGATGGGCAGGAGTGATTTGGTTATACAGCATCATCTTCTACTTCCCTCTTGATGTCCTCAAGTTCTTGATCCGTTACAGTTTGAGTGGCAAAGCTTGGGATACCGTGATTGAGAACAATTTTGTATCTTTATTGAATTTTGTATGAATGCTTAAATTATATTTTGAATGAATGAGAAACAGTTAGTTATCATGTTGTGTCTTTATTGATTGATTGAACGTTGTCATTATTATATTAAATATTATATTTAGCCCAGAAAATCGGTATCGAAAAATAGAAAAAACAAATCAAATAACTTAGATAGCGCTCAAATAAGCGCTATCTAAGTTTAACATATATACTACAATAGCGCTATCTAAGAACAATCTAATTACTTCCATAGCGCTTATTTACGCGCTATCTTAGCAGATAAACAAATCTAATTTAAAAAATTCATTTAAATTAAATAGCGCTTTTTTAAGCGCTATCCAAGCTAATTTAAAAAAAAATTAGCGCTTACATAGCGCTTTAGAAGGCGCTATTGAAGTTAATTAAAAAATAAATAAACGCTTAGATAGCGCTTTTTAAAGCGCTATCTAAGCGAAGTGCTATTCAAGTACGCGCCTTGCATAGCGCTTTTTTGAGCGCTATCTAAGCTTATTTTTAAGCGCTATGCAAGCCTATATCTGTAGTAGTGAAGACTCGCACTTGGACTGATCCAAGTGCCACTGAGAACACGGATAGAATACGCCCAACTATAGTCTGCCAACTTAGGGAAGATGACAACCTTAATTAGAGCCCAATTGGATAGAGTAACTAAAGAGTTGGAGGCACTTAAGACCAAAGATGGTAGGCCCACACGTTCTGTTGTCAGAGTTGAGCTACATGACGCCTGTTTTATATGCGGGGGAGTTGAACACTTCGCACATGATTGCCCAACCTTGACTAAGATGAGAGGGGTTTATGAGGAACAATGTAACGCCTTAGGGATGTAAACGAAGCCTTACTCGCCATTCTCTAACACTTACAATTCTGGCTTGAGAGATCACCCTAACTTAGGCTGGAAGTTTGAAGCAGACCAACCTACCACTCACAAGCACAACCACCTAGGTCATATCCTAAACCTCCATACAATGCGCAAGCTAACAGGAGATCCTTATCAGACACATTACATGCATTTATAGAGGCACGAGGTAAAACTAATAAAAAATTTGAGGTTGCATTGACACAGTTGGCAAAAGAGAACAAGGAGATCAAAAGTCAAATAACTAAGCTGACAAGTTCATTAATAGTACAAGAGTGGGGCAAATTTCCATCACAGCCTCAAACAGATCCGAATGTCAAAGAGGTTAATGCCATCACTACTCGGAGTGGTAAGATTTTAGATGGATCAAGTTCGTCCACGACTATAAGCACCTTCACAAGTGCAAAGGAGAGCATCCTTGAGGATGAGCCCAACAAGAACATTCCTGTTTCAATTCATTTTCCTCAAGCACTACGACCTACTGGAAAGAAATCGAAAATGCATGGTGAGATTCTAGAATACTTGAAACAGGTTAAAATTAACTTACCTTTGCTGCATGTGATTAAACAGGTACCAACTTATGCGAGGGTCATCAATGATCTATGCACTATCAAGATGAAACATCATGTCAAGAAGACTGTCTTCTTGACATAACAGGTAAGTGCGGTGATTGAGTGGAGAACATCACCCAAGTACAAAGATCCAGGGTGTCCTACAGTCACTTGCCAGATTGAAACTCATGAATTCGACCAAACCTTATTGAATTTAGGGGCAAGTGTAAATCTGATGCCATATTCTAATACCATAATCTTATTGAATATTTGTACTTTGTTAGCCTCTATCGTGCAACTTCGCTGCTATTTCCGCAACATATCCTGCAATATTCAATTACTTCTTAATCTTTTTTTTTTTTTTTAAATTAACCTCCAGTGAGGAGGGGCAACTATGGGATGCCAGACCTTTATTAATTAATCCAAAAAAAACTTACAATCAATGCGGGGGTACATTACGACGTTACCCGCGTAAAGTCCACAAACAAAAATAAGCGAATAACTTGCAAACAGTTGTCCAAAAGGATATAAACAAACAGTAGAAAACCTCTAAGGACTGAAAATCAAAAAATATGTAGAGCACGCAGACCTAAGCGCACACCCATAAAAATAAAACATAAAACACAATCCAAACCGAAATAACTACGCCACTTCGCAAACAAATCCGCATAAGCACCAAACCAAAAAATCAGCAGAAACAGAGTATACTCTATTTTGCAAGCATTGTGTCCAGCCAGCGCACCTCACTGTCCCCTGCAAACAGTCCGACCACAACACCGCAGCAACATCCTACGCCGGTGCGGCACCAAGCTCGATTCCCTGCAATTCATTGCATCTAATTGACTAAATCAGCAGGTGCATTGTTTCAGCGTGTTCTGCTCCATATCGCACCCAAAGTTCAGCTGATTGCAGCCTGCCGCAACACCCAAACGAACAACAAAGCTGTTGCCCTCCATGTTGAGCCACGCCAACTCTGTTTAGCAACCGAGAGTCCCGCCAATAGCACTCACCTAGCTGTCCCCTATACCCAGCCAGGCAAACCAAAACAGCCAAATGCGTGAACATAACGTCACAGCGCCCGCCGCGCTCCTGGTCAACCCCATGATGCCAAGTAAGTGGTAGCAATTCCTGCACTACAAAATAGCCACTTGTATACGCATTCACCAGCCAATGTCGCATCACGCAAGTCATCAAACCAAAGCCGAAACCACATAAGCTGCCTCTAGTCATCCCCATGACGAAGATACGCCGTTTGTAATCTATCAAGCTCGATTAAGCCAGCTATTCGCCTGGGAAGATCAGCTCCAATGAAAGAACCTGTCCCAAGACCATTGAAAGCTCTATCTGCTAATGCATTCGCCACCGCATTTGCCTCTCTATAGATGTGTTGACAGTATATCGTCATCGTCTTTGCCAACAGGTTGATTTCTTTCAATAAATTCTCTAAATGCCATGGGGTTATGGAACCATCCGTAAACCATCCATAAATCAAATCGGAATCTGTTTGAATAACAACATTATTAAATCCCCATAAGAGACAGAGGCGAAGACCCTCTAAAAGTGCCAAAAATTCCGCTTTGAGATGGGATACTGCTCCCAAAAAAATATATTTTCCCACAACACATAAACCACGAGAGTCGCGAATAACCAAACCACCGGCTGCCATATCCTTGCGAAAGGAACCATCTACATTAAGCGCAACAAAATCGTTGGGAGGAGGTCACCAGAAAACAAATCGAACTGACTTCCTTCTAACAGGAAGCACATCCAACCCCAAAGATTGTAAGGGTACCTTATTACTGCTAACTTGTTTGGGAATTATAAATTTATTTGCTATGCTCAACTGGCGCCGAATATTCAAGATCACGAAAGCAGAATTGGGGGAAGCATTTTCATAAAAACATATGCACCTTTGTTTCCAAATTTCCCATAGAATGAACATAGGAGTAAGGAAGAAGAACACACATGTTTGCGAAGAGCGTTTAGCTTTCTTGAACCATATGGCAAGGACTGTAGATATTTCTGCAGGGCGTCGAATATGAACGTCAAAAATTATGTCAAAATGATTCCACACTTGCCTAGCCAGTTCTCCATCAAGAAAGAGATGGTTCAAAGATTCCTGTTTTGGTGAAATACAGCAATGGCATCTAGATGCTAAGCTCAACCCACATCTATATAATTCACCGTCCACAGGAATTCCTCGACGAATTACTTTCCAAACAAAGACTGATATTCTGGACGGCAAAATATCTTGCCAAAGAGTTTTACTTAATGCATTGACCTGCCCATGTCTCCGTAACCGTTCATACGCCGACTGAAGTGAAAAAAGCCCATTCGGGTTTGGAACCCACACACACGTGTCCTTCGCTGTGTTCTCACCACGAAGGATATCTGCATAAAGGTCACGCGCTAGATTTCTGAGATCTTGGTGAACCACATCAAAATTTGTGGACGACACCTCACGGATTGAAGGCCATAAATCTTGATCAACCAACGCTGCCGATCTCCTGAAAGAAACCACCATGTTCCAATTCTCCTCGAAGAACCCAGTCTCCCCATTGCCAATACGCCAAATCGTGTTACTCAAGAGAAAATTTCTTCCAAGCATGATCTCTTTAAAAAACGGGGACGAACCACCTCTCACAGGTTGCTCTTTCAAACCAACACCTTGAACCCAGTATTTATTCCTCATGAAAGTAGCCCATAACGAGTCGGAAGTAAGTAACCTCCATAGAGCCTTGACTCGAAAAGCCTTCATCACAACCGTCAAGTCTCTAACACCCAAACCATCTTCCGCCAGTGGAAAGCAAATTTTATCCCAAGAAACCCATTTTTTCTTAAGGCGGCCTTCACAATCCCCCCAAAAGAAATCCGCCAGCAATCTATTAATCCGTGCTATGACCGCCCGTGGTACACACATGGTACTAAGAATGTAAATCAGAATTGAGCTAAGAACATGCTTTATCAAGATGAGGCGACCTCCTGGAGATAACAATTTGGCTTTCCATCCTTGAATACGAATCTGAATCTTAGAGATTAAATCTTCAAAGTATGAAATTTTAACTCTCCCTTGGAAAACTGGCCCACCCAAATACTTCAATGGAGTAGAGTGAAATTGAAAAGCGGTGCCCCTTTTTAACGCTATAATACGCTCCGCTGTGCTCTGTTCAGCCATGGTAAAAGAGTTTTTTCCTTCATTTATTTTCTATCCCGAGGCCTGACAATAGCGACGCAGGAACTCCATACATCCCATAACTGAAGATTGTCTGCCATTCAAAAAAATAAGAGTATCATCTGCATACAGAAGGTGGGAAATAGGGTTGCAATTCCTTGGAGTGTAGTAATACCCAATTTTGCCAATTTCAAAGGCTGATTTCAAACCCCTACTCAAAACTTCGGAAGCAATAATGAAAAGAAAAGGGGATAGGGGATCCCCTTGCCGAAGTCCCCTAGTGGATCTGAAAAAACCTTTATAAACTCCTTGAAGCAGAATAAAAAATCCACAAAAAGTAATGCAGTTAGATATGATGTGGCAGATTCTACCCGGAAAGCCAAATTTTCTAAGCACTTTAAGCAAAAAGCTCCATTCCAGTCTATCATATGCTTTCTCCATATCAATTTTCAGCACCACATTATCTCCAAAAACCTTCCTATTGATGTCTCTGATCATTTCCTGCGCCAATCCAATATTTTCCCCAATGAACCTGCCTTTAACAAACGCTCCCTGCTCCTGTGAAATCAATCTTGGCAGGATATCTACCATCCTATTGCACATAATTTTGCTAAAGATCTTATAAATCACATTGCATAAACTGATGGGGCGAAAATCAGAAAAAGAACCTGGATTAGCCATTTTAGGAATCAAAGCCAAGAAATTCGCCGAGAAAGACGCCGGTAGTGCAACCCCTTCAAAAAATTGAATAGCAGCCTCCCATATATCCATACTCAAAACCTCCAAGCAAAACTGATAAAAGTCAGCCGTAAATCCATCCGGACCTGGCGCACTATTTTTGGGAATGTCAAAAACTGCATCCCTGACTTCCAATAGAGAAGGGCGTTGAACCAGAGACTCACAAAGACCGGCGTCGACCAATGTCGGGAGACAATTTAGCAAATCCACATCTTCCCTAACCTCACCTTGAGAGGACAACAGATTCGAAAAGAACTGATTGGCTTCCTCAAGGATCTCACCAGGTTCCGAAATAGTTCTACCGCCCGGTAGATTGATCTGATTAATAGCGCGTCTCTTTTGTTTGGATTTGGTGGAGGCAAAAAAATATTTAGTACAGGCATCCCCCTCCTTAAATTCTTTTTCACCAGATTTCTGAATCCAGTAGAGCTCCTCCTGTTTGAGAGCCAATCTATACTCTGCCTGACAACGGTGTAGATTACAGCAAGCCTGAACATCCCAATTAGCATTGACATTTAACCCATTTGCACTGTTATTCGCAAAACCCGCCAAGATAATTGTTTCCCACTGCTGCATTTCATCTTCTAGTGCACGAATTTTGCTGAACACATTACCGAAAACCGTCTTATTCCACTGTATCAGAGCTCGGCGTGTCAATTTAAGTTTGACATCCACTCGATCTATAGGCCTCATAGTACCCACGTCTGTCAACCATGTTTCCTTGACCAAGTCCATAAACTCAGGATGGGTCGTCCACATATTAAGGAACCGAAAAGGAACGTAACCGACTTTAGAATGGGTTGGCATTGAGGCCAACAACGGAGAGTGATCTGAGAAAGTTCTGCTAAGATGTTCAACTTTTGGACTACCAAAATCTGTCAACCAAGCGGAATTGGTAAAGATCCTATCCAGTCTGGCCCAAATGCGCTCACTACCCCGTCTGTTATTACACCAGGTGAGACGAGGACCCGAGAAGCCACAATCAATAAGACCATTGTTTTCAATACAGTCAGAGAATTGTGACATACTTGCCATGGATGGCTCCACCCCTCCTATTTTCTCGCCAGAATGCAAGTGTTAAAGTCTCCTCCGACCATCCAAGGAATGAAATGGGATGCAGCAAAATTTGTCATATCCAGCCATAGGTCCTTTCTACCATCTACAGAACATTTAGCATAAACAAAAGAAATGAAAAATATTCTTGAATCAGAATCCGTTACCTGGCAATGAATGATCTGGTCCGACATATCCACCACCGAAAGAGTGAGGGAAGAATCCCAAAAGAGCCAAATCTTTCCACCAACCGATTCATTGGAGGCAAATCCGCCCAGTTGGACTTTGTTGCCAATCTCCATAGATCTACTAGTAGGAATCATAGGCTCTGCAATCATAAGAATTCTAACTTTATGCTCCAACACCATTTTTTCAGCCTCCGTCTCGTGGCCTGATTGGCGATCCCACGAGCATTCCAAAACAAAAAGTTTTCCATCATCTTAAACACGGATAGAAGCTTTACCCTTCTTAGTCTTGCGACGTTTGCCCGGGAGGGCCGTCGATTTGACTTTAATCTGTTGATCCTTATCAGAGAGCGCCCCCAAATGTAAATCCTTAATAGCCTGTGGTTCCAGACCCAACTCCGATTTCGACGCAGCCTCGTCACTCTCATCCGTGGCGTTAACCATTGTATTGGTGGGGTTTGAATGTTTCTTACTTTGCAAAACACGGTTCTCCTCCACCAACTGGACGAAAACATCATACAGACTTCCATCCATTTCATTTCTGACTGCCGTAGTCCCTGAGACATTACCCTTTGCCATGGATTGAGCGCGTTTGGCCATAACTTCTGTCAACTGTTCCATCACCGTCGGCTTCGCTATGTCATTCCCAACATCATTCCCTGCTGCCCGAGATACCACGTCCTTGGGCGTTATCTGCGGACGAGAGAGGATTGACCGAGGACCTGCTGAACTCTGTATTGGTGAGCTGGACTGCATGGGCCAGTCCTTAGATGGGCTGGACTGAGCTTGGCCTTGAATAGGCTGTTGGTGTTCCAGCGTGCTATCTTGAGCAGGAACAGAACTAATGATGTTCGCAGGGCCAGGAACATCCATCGGAACAACGCTATAACTCAAGAAATTCGCTGGGTATGAGCTGGTGATGGCAATCGCATGACCTGGACCAATGTCTAGGCTGGAGCCTGTCGCTGGAAATAGACCTGTGTCGGGCCCTGGATCATTGCATGTTGGAACAGAAGGAGAATGACCAGGACGGTTTGTGGCTTGAACTGCATGAAGGCACAAATTGGTGGTTGCTGGAACCCGGAGAGAACTTGTGTCGGACATCAAGACACTGCCTGGACGAATGTTGTTGGTCACGGTGTTTGTCGCTGAAACATTACCGGGACAAGTATTGTGCGCTAAACCACTGTCGGGACAAGTGCTGATCGCTGTATGTTGTCCGAGACTGCTGATGGTGCCAGGAGCAGGACCAACAGGGCCTTTACTGAATGTATTCAGTTGGATGATCGCAATACCAGGACTGCTTACAGGCTTAGTGACAAAACATGGCAAGTGTTCGCGCTCCGTAACATCCTGCGACATCGCTACTATGGGATTAGTGGACAATTCAGCTACAAGACCTCCCTTGGCCCCTTCTTGTAAGTCTAAAGATGAATTTGTCGGCTGAGCTTGAATTCCAGTGGTATTAGCAATCTCTGAAATAGTGTACCCCGCCTCTAGAAGACATTCTTCTGTATTCTCAGTTACCTTCTCAACACTAACCTGAGCCAAATGCTCACTCTCATCATCAACAATGTGATCATTAAGCTTGTCAAATTTATTAGACAACTCCATCTTGGTCGGAACCATGGCCACCGGCCTCGTTTCCCCAATGTCCTCAACCAATTCTTCCCCGTGGCTATTCTTAGCGCCACTCGGACCAACCGCTGGTCGCTCAATTTGAGTTTTGTTGAGCTCGGGCACATATTGTTGTTTGAAAGTTTTGTGTTCAACAGGCGGTTTACTCGTCTTCTCTACATTACCGGAGTCGGGAACTCCCCCACTGGCCTTGAGTCCAAATTTTTTCCTACAAAAAGCCTCTTGGTGGCCTATCAAGGAACAAAAGTCGCAATATTTGAAACCGGGATATTCGATTTTCAGCCAGAATCCTCGGTTATTTGCCCTGTCAATCCAAACTCTATTCGGTAGTTTCTCTGCTAAAGACATCTCCACACACACACGGGCAAAACCCGGCCGAGTGAGACAACGAGTATGGTCATCCATCCGCAAATAACCACCAAAAGAATTCACAATAGCCTTTAAAATAGGGGGATGAAATAAGTGCAAAGGAAGGTTAGGTAACTCTACCCATAGGGGCACCGAAACGGGATCCTCCTTCAAGCTAAAACCATCATGCCAGCGGAAGGCTTTAAATCGAACTCCTCGAATCAGGAATGAGTCCATCGACAAAACTTTCTTTGCTTCTACCTCCGATTGAAGTCGTACTAGCACATGTCTTTGGTTCAACAGGCCCAACGAGAAGTCACCCAAAATTCCCCAAGTTCGATGAATGGAATCACGAATATCTGTCAAAGTCGGACGGTAACTAGAAAATTTGAGAACAATGACATGTTTCTCCATGAAAACTTCCCCACGAACCTCATCGGATGCCGTGATTCCGATAGCTGGAGCCCCCTCCTTACAGAACCGGGTTCCTTCGACCTGAGTATCAACATTGTCATCAACCAAAATCTTACCCAGAATCTGGGCGAAAGAGGGCTTTGGGGATCCGGTGGGTAATGCCCCATGGCCAGGACCAGTGGGAGAAGGACTTGCGGCTTGCACGGTCATCACATCCAGAAAAAAATATGTGCAGCCCCAATGACAGGGATCGGAACGGAGCAGAACGTAACAAAGATGGCGAATCTTTTATCGGATTGGAGCAGCGGTTTGTAACAGCCCCAGGAGCAGACCGAATGCGTATCAGACCGTGCCGACTCGTAACAGATCAAGATTCGTAACAGATCGCAGGTCAAAACCGACCGAAAAAGGCCAAAAGGATCTGCAGTTCGTGACGTATCGGCCAATCACGTCGCTAACTGAACCAACAGTCGATGAAGACCAGGCCGTATCGGATGAAACCCCCGAGCAACGAGATGCCGGCGCGAAGCCGTATCGGTTTGCAGCGACTAGGTTTTTCCAAAACGGCGCAATATGCAGCGGTTCAGATTAACTCCCAGGAAAGATGAAGGGCTGAGATGAGAGCATCCAAAAAAAACCAATAATGCCCAAAATACCCTTTAGAATCACCTCAGAGCCAATAATCGCCCTTTTCCCTACTTCTTAATCTCATCTAACATCTTAAAAATCTCTTTCTTCCAAGGATGTGAATCATCATCCACAATTGCAACATAATCATATTTTCAGTGAGTGAAATCCAAGCGTTATTTTCCCTTATTTTCCTCAAGTGTTCCCCCAAATATTAGAATTTTCAGTATGTTTTTTAGGTTTATCTATTGAATGGACTATTATGATTCTTATAAAAACATCCCAAATACTTTATTCGTTGTGGTAAAGTCTTCAAGTGGAAGAAGGGATCATAAAATCTGTAACAAATTGGAATTTTCAAAGACAATATATCATTTTCAAATATTACACGATGTTATGATTCATTTAGTTTGGTATTGGTTTGATTATAATAGATTGGTTTGCCACTATGGGTATGATTTAGTGATTCTAGATAAAAATAAACTGAATCTCATGATGGGAATTGGATTGTTGCTTCATTTCCGATTATTTTATTTATTTATTTATTTTATTGAATCATTAAGGTGTAATGAAAATATTAAAATAAAAAATTTAGAAGTAATAAGTATGAAAAAAATCAGTTCGGGATGAAACGAGATGGGTGAAATTGAAAATCTTCATCTCGATACCGTCCCGCTCTAGATCGGGATGGGACGGGACGAAATCGAGATAAGATTGATCAATTATAAAAGGACTTAAAAAATCGGGACAGGATGAAATCAGTATATGATTGATCAATCCCAGAAGAACTCGAAAAAATCTGGTCAGACAGAATGAGATTGAGATCACGGGATGAGATGGCAACTCGTCGCTCCTATCTTAGCATAATTTTGGGCTGCAAGCGGGTGGGTGGAGTGGATTCAGTACTCCGTGCGGTGCTTATAATACAATTCCCCTTTCTCGTCACACCACATTAAAACAGCACAGCGGGAAACATTCCCTCCTCCCAAAATTTCGAAGTCCCACTAAACTTCCAATCTTCACCGTCCATTCTCTCTCCCCAAAATCAACGTCCGACCTTCTCAATCCTCGTCATCCCAAACCCACCAATCACCTCTCTCTCTCCTCCCCTATAAAGTCCTCCTAGTCTCCGTATCCAAAATATAGACACACAAATCTCTCAACTTCTCTACAGTATCCCTTCAAAACCCTCTCTATATTCAATGGCGCCAAAGGCAGAGAAGAAACCAGCGGAGAAGAAGCCAGCAGAGAAGGCTCCAGTGGCTGAGAAGAAACCCCTAAAGGCGGAGAAGAAGCTCCCCAAAGAAGCCTCTACCGCTGCTTCGTCCGACAAGAAGAAGAAGCGCACGAAGAAAAGCGTGGAGACCTACAAGATCTACATCTTCAAGGTCTTGAAGCAGGTTCATCCTGACATCGGGATCTCAAGCAAAGCGATGGGGATCATGAACTCCTTTATCAATGACATCTTCGAGAAGCTTGCTCAGGAGTCTTCAAAGCTCGCCAGGTATAACAAGAAGCCTACCATCACTTCCAGGGAGATTCAGACCGCTGTCAGGCTTGTTTTACCCGGGGAGCTTGCTAAGCATGCGGTATCTGAGGGGACAAAGGCTGTGACTAAGTTTACTAGCTCTTAGATGAATGGTTAGATCTGGTGGTCTGTAGATGGTAGGTTCTCGATGTTTTGGTGGTTGGTTGGTTTTGGGGTTGATGGCTGATTGGGGCCGAAATTAGGGTTTTTTTTTTTTTGGGTTATGTAAAGGTGTTGGCATTTTACTGTTAATGCTTCGTCACTTATTTTGATTTAAATGAAAGATGATAGTCCTTCTATTTTTGTGATTTTACTTTTAATGCCCTGTCACTTCTATTTATGTGTTTCTATTTTACTTTGAATCTAAGTTTAGTCCAATAACCAAAGTTTTAGAAACTTAAACTACTGTTTTGAATCAAGTTTAGTCCACTCAGTGACCATCAATGGATGGATTCAACGTACGGATGGCAATGGAATGGATTTGAGCAAATGCATTTTCAATCTGTTAGTAATAATTGATCCTCAATTTGCTTTGTCAATTCGTTTAAAATTTTAATTTTAATTCGTAATAGCCCTGTGTGGATAGGTGGATATCAGCCTTGCCTCGTCAATTCTCACAAAATTATAACAAAAATTTAAAAATTCTTTGAATTATAACAAAATTATTACAAAATATTTGAATTTGTAAAAAGAAATATACAAAATTTTGAATTAAAATTTACAAATAATTTATACAAAAAAATTAAAAAATACAAAAACAAAATCAATCTTTGTTTTTGGATCTGATTTTAGATCTGATGACATCGAGCTTAGATCAGAGATCAGATTTGAGATCGAGATCTGATGAGATCTGTTGAGATCTAAGATCAGAGAAGGAGAAGGGGCGATGATGCCTTCCCTGTGAGCCTGTGAGAGAAGAGATCAGAGAAGAAGAGGCGGACGAGCTTCGCCTTAAGCCTTCGTTGTGGGAGAGAAGAAGAGGCGGACGGCCTCCGCCTTCGCTGCTTCGTTGTGAGAGAGGAGAAGAGTTGCCTTTGCTGTGAGAGAGGAGAAGAGGCGAACGACTTGTGCTCTGTGTGTGTGAGGCAGAGGGAGAGGCCTTCGGCAGCTTCGCAACCTTCATTCTCGAATCGCTCGGCTCCTGTGCTGTGTGTGAGTGTGAGAGGCAGAGAGGGAGAGAGACTGAGAGAGGCGGGCGTGTGTGAGGGAGGAAATGAGGGAAAGGGTTAACCTTTTATAAAGGGGAAGGGTATTATTGTAATTTTACATAATAAACGGATATCCGTGGGCGGATACGGCCAAATCCGTATCCGCCCCGAATATTTAACGGATGTTTTTTGGATATCCGTATCCGCCTCAAAATCCGTTTAGGCATATCCAAAACCGCCCCAAACGGATTGGGTGGGACGGATATCCGTGAAAATCCGCCCCACTGCAATCCCTAATTCAACGAACGTTTTAGAAGTTTTATGTTGTTGGAATTATGTATGACTTTTTATGTTTTTGGTCATGTATAGCGAAAATTCTAGGCTGTCTTCTCGAAGGAAGACAATAGATTGTACTCCATCAATTTCGTAAGAAGAACTCAAGGTTGTTGGAGTATGTATAGCAAATCAAGAATTCTAAATGACGAGTAAACGGGGGTGTAACCCTCTGCCCTCTTGAGATGTGTGCCATCGTGCATTTTGAGGGGGATGGAGGGTTATACCCCTTCCCTCGCCTGTTTCCTTAATGATAAGAAGGGCTGATAGCAAATTCAGAAATTCTAATAAGAAGGGTAAGGGAGCGATGGATGATGAAAAATCGATTTTAACTCTAATGAAGGCAAAAAAGGTCTTTTGGTATCAACATATTAAATTATTTGATATATGTCAACTGTTCATTCTTTACCTAAAAATAACATGAGCTTCGCTAGGGGTCGAGGGAGGGGTGTAACCACCCATTCTTCTCGAGATGAGCGCATTGTCTTGGAGATGTGCACTGACACTCATCTCGAGAAAGATGAATGGTTACACCCATCCCTCGTTCCCTTTCCCTCGACTCCTAGAATTTTCGAAATAACATTGAGAAACACAAAGAGAGTAAACAGTTTTTGCTTAATAAACAACTCAAATTTTTATGTACCATTCGATCAAATTAAAGAAATGAATCAGATTTCATGTAAAAATATCATGAGTAAGCAAATCTCGAACCTCTCCAAATTTGTAGGTTTAACTTAATTTTGGGAATGAAAATTACCTCATCAATATAAATAAAATAATGTTTTTATTTTGAGTTGGACACTCTTTATAGTTATTAGAATTTGACACCTGTTCTAAAGATTAATTGAATTTAACACTTTTTTTTACGAAACTGTTAAGTTCATGTCATTAAATGACCAAATTTAATTTTCAGACAATTTTGCTCTTACATATGGTCAAGGCTAAAAAACATCTTATATTGATTATTATTTGATCATCTCAGTTAACCAATCCATCCCTTTTCCTTATTTCCCACAACTGGTCACCCCTCATACTTATTCCTTCTCTCACCATAACATATTATGGCAAAGTGACAGATCTCAATTGTAATGGAAAAGCACTTGGAAGAATTGATATAGCTAGAACATGTGACACTAGCATGCTACATGAAGTGAATTGATATAGCTAGAACACGTGCCACTAGCATGCTACACGAAGTTCCCAAACCATTTCTTATGGTGGTATTTGAGTGGGAGAACGCTTACTGTCGTTCAACTTGGAGATGAAATGCTCTTGTTGGCGTGCTGAGCGCACCTAGGTCCACTATACATAGCAACGATATTGTCTCTAACTTAAACATTTGCTGTCTTGGGCCTACCATCCGGGTTACGAGTGTGAGGTTTTTATCTTAAAAGGTCTCATTGCTATTAAGGAGTGAATCATCTCCTTATAAACCTTAGTGACAACTCGACTTTACTAGATGTGAGATTATTCAAGCCAACTCCATCCCAACAGCTCTTCCTGATGATTAGAAATTATAGTTGCTTTGGGAACTTAAGTTGGTTTTGTTGCAGATGAAGTTAAAGGAAATTTGGGTTCCCATGTAAGGCCTATTGCAGGTTTACTTTCAGGCATTTTTTCTTATAGGAACCGTATACCAAAAAAAAGAAAAATCAAATTAGACTAGAATTGGATTGAAAAGATGCATTGAGCTGTTATCGAAAATGCATTAAAGAATAATTGTTAGGTACAAGAAACACTACACTAGTAGGTTATGAGGAAAACAATGATTTGGGGGCATTTGCACAAGTATATGGAAGAAAACTCCACTCTTCCGTACAAAAATAGCAAATTGTTTGTGGAAACAAATTTATTTTTATGAGTTACTCACCACACCGCCAGTTATGGGTGGGCAATGTCGGTTCAGTTTGGTTTTGAGCCCCGAACCGATTTCATTCGGTTTGTCCAAAATCCAAATCGAAACTGAATTTTGTATTTTAAAACCGATGAAATCGGTTGAACCGAATTTTGGATCGGTTCGGTTGGGCTGAAATTTCGGGCTCAAGCACTTGAAAGGCTTTTATTAAAACATGCCCAATTTTTTTGACACGTCCAATATTTTGATAGATTCAATTTTTAGCCCAAAATTGAAAACTGAGAGAGAAGGGGGTGATTCAGTGCAACAGGGTGCACTGCAGTGCATTTGTTGCATTAATCAAGTATTGACACCTATATGTTATTTATTTATTTATTATATATCTAATTAATCGATCGATTCAAAACCGTAGACTGATTTCAAACCGCTTATAAACGGTTCGATTTGATTTAAATTATTTTCTTTCTATTCATATTGCGGTTTGGTTACCGAATCAAATTTGAAAACCGATTCGATCGGTTAATCGAATTTACATATGTTTTTGCCTACCCCTACTGCCAATAACAACAACAAAAACATTGAGACTTAAATATTCAACAAACAATCCTCCTGTCTCTGAACATCCAATGCAACTTCCATCTGTTTCACACCTTCAAACTGTAATCTCTTCACAACTGCTTGAATCACTTTGAAAGCTTCAACCTTACGCTTCGTCGTGTACATCTCTGCCACCGCTGAGTTCGAGTTATCGACTTCGAGTTACCGATCGAGTTCGACTCAGCTCCGTCTATTACCTCTCAGTCAAAGTGCAAAGGCGGATCGGAGAGGTTGTCAGAGATTCTCAAAGTGTTAGATGAATTAGCAGAAGATGGTGACTACTATCCCAACAGTGATGCAGATAATGAAGAAGTTGTTGGTGAGAGAGATTTGTCACTTTGCCATAACATCTTATTGTGAGAGATATCGGGGAAAGATGAGGAGAGATTAGAGAGAGAGGAAATAGGGGAGGCCGATGGTGGAAGAAAAGAAGGAGAGGGACGGGTTGGGAAATTGTGACTCTGTGAGTATCAAATAATAATTAATCCTTTTTTTAGCCCTAACTAAGGAAAGGGTAAAATGATTTGAAAATTAATCTTGACCAATCAATAACATTAATTTAACGGTTTTGTTAGAAAATGAGTGTTAAACTCAATTTATTTTCAAAACGAGTATCAAACTCTAATAACTATAAACTAATGAATGTCAAACGAAAATAAGACCCATAAAATAAATAGGGGTTAATTGCATTTTTCCTCCTAAAACATATAGCTAATTCAACTTGATGATCTGAAGGTTGAGATTCAAACTTCTACTTTAACCAACTGTCTTATTTTAGTTTAGATTAATTAACAACTCTTAATTGATTTTCTTCTTCATGATTTTCTTGCAGATCTTAGTAGAAAATCAATAACATTTTTTTAATCTAGCACGTAACCCTATACTGCTAATTAACAACTCTTAATTGATTTTCTTGCAGATCTTATGGTGTCACAAATACAATCAAACAAGTGAATATGAGGTTTGAAGCAGACAAGTTTTTGAAGGAGTACATGCATGTACATTGTATGTTAAAGCACAATGTAAATTCATTTGATATTCATATTCTTGCAACAAAATTTGATGTTCTTTCAACAATGTAAATTCATTTGATGTTCATTAGATGCTAATAACACATTGTAATCAAATGCCTTAACACTTTCAAGCATCAATAAGCAACCTTACAATTCAAAACCTGATATAGCACTTTCAAGCATCAATATGTAACCTGACATAGCACTTTCAATAACATTCAACACCTAACAACCTCAAGTGCAAAAACCAGAATTTACAAATAACAATAACCAACCTGAAGTGTACCATACCAACAAGCATTCACTGCCATACCACACCAATAAACATTCACTACCATTTAACAGAACTTGCATTCAATACCAATAGATGTGTACCACACCAACAAGCATTCAAGCGTATTAGTTAGTGTACCATACCAACACAAGTCTGACATAAGTCTAAGATAACATTCATGAGATAAAATTCCTATACCAACAAATATTCAATACCATAAGAAAACACATAATGACAATGCCAATAAACAAAAAAAAATTGTCTTTCACTAACTGCTTTAACCAACTGTCTAATTGTCTTTCACTAACTGCTTTCACCAAAACGAGTCACCAAAATGAGAATGTCAATATGCAGGTCATCTCCAGGGCCCTCTAGGTCTCCAATTGCTTTGTCCCCTTGCAAATATAGTTTGTCCCCTCCTGCCCCTACCATTTCCACGCTGAAACACTGCATTAATTGGTGGGGGCTGAACTCCTTGTCTAAAGGGCTGAGTTGTGAACATGGTACTCTAATTGTTGTGTAAAGTTGGAGTTGTAGGTATCTTAGGCTTGAAGTTTGGTGATTGTGGAGGACATGTGGGCATTTCCTTTGGAGGTTCATTGTTTCCTCTTCCACTAGCAGTTCTTGCACCCCTTGGTTTGTTGTTCCTTGACCTCGTGCATTTAGGCCTTTTAGATATATGTCCATCCTCAGCAGTCTGCTCCCTAGGAGGATTTCTACAGGTTCTACTGTTGTGACTAGGGGTGGGCATTTAGGACCGAAAGTCCGGACCGAACCGACAACCGGACCGATCGAGTCGGTTCAGATCGATTTTATTAATTATAAATGTTTCGGTTGTAAAAGCCCGGCCCGGCCCGAAGTTTCTAGTCCGGGCCTCGGTTTCCATTTTTAAAGCCCGTCGGATAACCGACTCGAAGATATTTTTGTTGTTTCAAAATCATGGATTAGTATTCAACTGAATGTCACTTTGAACTTGAAGTATGATCTCACCACCATCTTTTACTCAATTGATAAACACACAACACTCTTAGTTGTCATCAACTCATTAATTAGCAACAAACATCCAAAACACCAGTCTAATCTTCACCACCTTTCATCAGTCACAAAACTAATTTAAAACTACAACTTCCCACTAAACAAATCCACTAAACCATGTGAAGAAAATGACTTCCTTTCATAAAATGGTTGTTCACATGCGAGAGCAGGGCGAGATGCTAATGGCGAGAACATGGCGAAATCAACAGGGCGAGATGCTGATGGCAAGAACAGGGCGAAATCAACAGGATGCTCGACCCCTAGAATTTTCGCTTTCTTGTTTGATGGAGAGGGAGGAGAAGGGAGAGGGGAGAGAAAAAAAATATCTGGTTGATTGGACCGAGACCGACCCGACCCGAACCGAACCGAGAATTCGGTTAACCGGCCTTATTCGGTCCGGTCTTGGTTTTCAAATTTCAGTTTTAAAAAATTCGGTCCGGGCTTCGATTTTAGGTTTTTCGGGCTGGTCACCCGGACTTGCCCAGTCCTAGTTGTGACCATCCCTTCCACACTTTCTGCAACTCCTGTGTTCCATGTGAACCTCATCTTCATTTTTTTCGTCTCTATCTCTTAGGTTTTCCTGGACCTCTTTTCACTAGAGGAGGCAATACTAAGTATATTGGCTGCCACATAAAAACCCTAATATGACATGGAAATAAGCAAATGATTGTACTATACACAAACAATGAAGATAAAACTTACTTCATCCCATTCACGCATATTTCTTATGCTCACAATGCCTCTAGAGTATGCTTCCACATAAACTTTCACAGAATGATAGGTGCTGCAGTACCTGCATCAAATGAAAATATGTATATATAAGCAATGAAATATATTAGTAATGATATGGTCACTGAGGTACCTGATTATATATGCAATGTTAATATAAACAATGACATATAAGCAATTTGAAAACTTATAGTTACTCTACCCACTGAGGTCTCTGATTGATTCATGCTCCATTACACTAATCTCAAGAGTGTTGCTTTCATGTACTTGTGCTGCCATTTTAACCTCAACAAACACATGCAAAATATCATTGTCATCAATGTTTGCATGTGTCCAAAAATACATTAAGTCTTTATCATTTGTAATGTTCATCCTCACCCCATTAGCCACATAGGTATGTGTTGTTTCAAGGGTTAAGGCATGCTTATGTGAGTTGGGGATAGTGTCAAGGATACTCTTATTTAACTTATCCCAATTTAGGTAATCCCCATGCACTTGTACAAACTCTATAGATAACCCATCTTTATAATCGCTAACCTTTCACAAACCAGGGATCTCTGCAATCTTACTCCACTTTCTATTGTAATGGATCACTAAGTTCCAGACTTTCAGTTTTTGTCCCCATTTACCATTGCTGCAAACAGACAAAACATAAGAATGAAAACAGACACATAACAAAACCATACCATTTTCACCGATGCAAACAAAAGAAAGCTAAATCATGCAATCAAACGTGAATAGTAAAATGAAAACAGAAGACAAGTACAACACATAATATAAAAAATCCAAAATGAACACTGTGATCGATTCATGAAAGCACCAACCACTAGCAACACTAAACCACACTAAATCACTTTCAGAAACAACATTTTCACGAATGCAAACAACAACCACCAAATAAATAGTGGAGAAACCCAAATTTGTGCAAATGAACAAAATACTAACAAACTCATACCATTCACACCATCTATTCAAACATGCATTACATATAGAAGCACCAAAATGAAAACCCTAAAATAGCACAAAAGACTTATAATATATCACGCCAATGAACAAGATAAAATTTTAGGTCCTCTTTAGTCTTTGAAGGAGTGAAATATCGCCTCAAATTTGGCTCTTCATTGCTTGGAAACTGACTGAAGAAGTCACTAAAATCATTGAACGAGTTGCAATCGTACCAGTGTATGCTAGAAGCAGTGCTCCCATCATCATCGCTGCTACTGATAGTGATTTTGACAAAAAAAACCTTCTTGCCCTTTTTCATTTTGGGTTTCCTTTTCTTCGTTTCGGTATTACGCTTTTTCACTTCGGTGAGAAATCAGAGAGAGTGAAAACTCAGGGAGAGATGAGAAACGGAACCAAAAGAATGAAAACGGAGGGAGTTTTCCTTCCACTTCTTGAGCTGATAGAGAGTTAACCATAGCCGTCCACGTGCCTGGTTCAGGCACACCAGACGTGCTAAGCACGTGAATAGCACTTTTGTCATGCAAAATTGGAAGAGTGGTGACACGTGAGGTGTTTGACAGTCAAGACACATTGACTAGTAGTCTGAGAAAAAAATGCAATATGAATGTTAATTGGTGACAAAGCTGAATTAACTATATATTTTAGGGGAAAAAATGCAATTAACCCAAATATATAAACTTCTTTCAACTTAAAATGGTCTAAGTCCGGATTATTTGGTCCAATCAAACATATATAGAGAGGTATGTAGGTTGTTAATTTTAGAAAACATACAACACGATTTAAATTAAATGTCTGAAAGTGATGTGTGTTGAAGACTGTCAATAAACATTTCACTTTGCCTTCTATTTGTCGATAGATCAATCATATAAAAGTGATGCATGCTTGTACGAAAATTCTAGGGGTCGAGGGAGGGAACGAGGGAAGGGTGGAAGCCACCCATCCACTTCGAGATGAGCGACATTGCACATCTCATAGCCGATGTGCTCATCTCGAGGCGGATGGGTGGTTACCACCCATTCCTCGCTCCCTCTCTCGACCCCTAGCAAAGCTCATGTTTTTATCATTGGAACACACATACAATTCAACCTCAATGCTCTCAAGTTCGTAAGGAGATTATATTCTTTGATGTACATATCTCGGTGCTTCGCTTCGACAACCTCAAGGTTTCCTAAATTCATGGGCCTCAGCCCAACACACCCAATGCACAAGCCCAATGGGCCTTAGCCCAAGAGATGCTGGTCTCCTAATTGACCGCAAAAACCTCTCTCCCTTAACTGAAACGCTATCCCACTCTCTCCTCTCCACTTACTAAACTCCCATTCATGTATGATGTAATGCTACTAAATGTACGAAAATACCCTCGTAGATTCCAATGTCCTCGGTCCTCTTTTTTCCGCACGCTAGATTTCTCTAAGGGCATTTTCGTCCCTAAAAAAATTTCATTTTTGAAACTTTGATTTCACTCTCTCTCTCTCTGACTTGTAATCGCTTCGTTGCCAAATCTCTCTAGTTTCTCTGTTCGATCGATTGCTTGATTTCTCTCTCTGCTCATTCGCCTCTTTTGTTTTATCAATATTTGAAACTCTAATTTCATCTCTCTCAATCGCTGTGGGTAGTCTATTCATGGTAAGTTTTGATGGTTTTGATTGATTTTGGTAACTGTTGTTATCGTTCTTTGTTTGCAATTCTGGATTTCAGGCTTTTTATTTGGTTGATTTTGAGTGATGGGGAGTGCGACGGTGTTGAAGAAGGAGTTGGAGTTGTTGAAGGCCCAGGCGGAGGTTTTCGATTCCTTCGGTCGAGCCTGGTCGAGGAAATCGAAGGATGGGTTGGTGAGAGATGGTTGGAGGACGAGGAAGAAGAGGAAGGTGAATGATGATGATGTGGACAAGGGGAAGGAAAATGTGAATTATGGTTGGAAGGGGTTGCCGAAGGTTGAGAGTAATTTAGAGGGTTCGAAGAGTCCGAACAAGTTTTTGAGTGGTTTGAATAAGGAGGAAAGAAATGAGGAAAAGAATAATTTAGGTGAGTGTATGAGTAAGGATAAGCCGAAGAGGCGGTTTACTCGTTCGGCTTTAAAATGCATGGTTTTACCTGATGGTTTGGAGGCTACTAGAGTAGTAGAAGGGGTTCAGGTGGAAAATCCAATTACAGTTGAAGAAGGTGTTGTAGTAGAGAATAGTTCGATTGGTATGCCTGTTAGGCGGTTTACCCGTTCTAAATTGAAATGTATGGCCACTGATGGAAGTGAGACTAAGGATGCTTCAGTGGAGAAACCCTTGAAGCAATCTGATAATTTGAATTCAAAACTGACTGTCAAATCCCTGGAGAAAAATGTGAATAGAGAGTTAGACATTGCTCCACCAAATGGTGATCCCGACATGAATTGTGAGGGAAGAGATACCAGGGAAGAGGAAGCTAATGTAGGAATTACAAATTTGAAACAAGATGATAATGAGGGAGTGAAGAGTGCTTGTATGAAGAAATCAGAGATGCGGGTCACCCGTTTGACTTCGAAAATTGGGTCAACACCATCTGTGCCCAAGGAGGTGCATAATGAATCAATGAAGAAAACTTCAACACGATTGAGTTGTTTAGTTTCGGAATCTAAAATAGAGTCTATTCGGACTAATGATGGAATGGTGCAAAATGCTTCAGCAGAGAAAAGCCCAGGTGAAAATGCAAAGTTGCAGGTTGAGGATGGTAAAGTACACGATGCTTCAGAAGAGAAACCTCTGAGGCGGTGTACGCGTTCAGTTTTTAGAGAAAAGGAGGAGCTGTCAGATAGACCTTTAGCAGATGCTTCGAGTGGTGGTTCTACCATATCAGAAGATGTATGCGAGAATGGCACCACTGCAAGAAGTCATGAGGGCACAACTGAGGTTACTAGCAAAATAAAAGTATCTATGAAGAAGAGCCTGAAAATGAAAAAGTACAAAATGACTGGCTACAGGGCGCTTCTTGAGACTGGCATGCTTGAGGGTTTGTCTGTTAAGTATGTTCTTAAAGGCTGGAAGGTACCATTTCAAGCTTCAATTGTGTTTATCTCGTGACCATGAATCTAATTGAGTTTACTTCTAGTTAAAATTTGTGTGTTTTTAGAATGGACTCCAAGGCATAATAAAAGGTTGTGGGATTTTATGTTCCTGTACTTTGTGCAAAGGTTGCGAGGTGAGATTTTCTTTCACCATGTATTTATGCTTCTTATGTCCTGGTTATTAATCTACTGAAGAATTGAGTTACATGCTTGATTTCTTCCAACAAAGCAGGTGATTGAACTTGGGAAGTTTGAACGACATGCTGGTAGTACAAATAGAAATCCTGCATATTATACGTACTTGGATAATGGAAAGAGCTTAAGCGACGTGCTGAATGCATATAAAAGTGCTCCATTTGAAGTAACGATTCGAAATGCAATTAGTCTTTCACCTGTGGACAGTGGTATCTGCTTGATGTGCAAACGTGAGTCTTTCTTACACTTGTTTGTTCATTAAAACTTCAGAGTCATCTGGTCATTGTATTATACAAGCTTTGCTTTCTCTAGGGGCTATTCATATCTCATCGACCATGAGAAAAATTTTTCTTTGCAATTTTTGCTTGGAATCACAAGATTCACCAGCAAGTCCTGCTTGCTCAGCTAGCACGGCTTCTAGGTATGTTCGGAATTTACTAATTATCTTCTGTAAGGAAGTTGTCTCCTGTACTGTATCAATTATGTGACTATCGAGGTTCTCTCCGTGCAATTATGGCTTACAGTTTTTTCATTAAATTGGATCATAAAATTAGTTTCTGGGCATTGAGATGTTGTTTGAGCTACCGCAAGTCCTAATATTTCATCCAGTTAGATTGTATGTTCTACATTTGGGGTAAACCTCAGCAGCTTTAGCTACTATAGCCATTCCCATTATCTTACTGGATCACCTTTGTCATATTAGTTCTTTGAAATTCAAAGAGTGCATGTTTAAGATTAAAGAAAAAAAATCTGGGCATCCTGTAATTCTCTCTTTACCATAATGCATTGTGGGGGACTCTTTTGCTGTGAAATCTATAGGAGAAAGAAATAAGAACAATAGGAAAGAAACTTGTCATTATTGTTTATAGCTTGGTTTGTGTGAGTAAGATAATCCACTAGAATCTATCAATGTTCATTTGTAACAAGCTCAATAGCGAGTTTATACCTTTCCTAAGCATTTATTTTCAAGTGTATCAATTCATTTAGAAGCATGAGAGGTTACATTTTATTTGGTCCAGAGTATGAACCCATGGATATTCCTCTTCAAGGTGCAGATTACACAATGACAGATGATCAATCTAACCGGATCTTGGGTAAGCTGAATAGATTCCGTAAGATAGTGATTGGGAAGAACATTGTGGTGGACTTGGATCACACCCAATACTCTTTTCAGGTGGCATTAGATCATCCTGGAAGATTTCAATCTTTCTTTACTTTTTTGATATATGGAAAGATTGAATTCATGTACGTTATATTGATTAGTCTAATGGCGGAAGATTGCTCCTGAAAGTGGAGCAATGGTGGAAGAAATGTGGCATAATGGCTCAGCTAGTTACATGTTTTTGTCAAATTTAAGGAGGTTAAGATGAATCTAAGGTAATGATACAAATAGGAAGGGGTTTATGGAAGTGAAATGGCGTTCCTTATGAACTTACTAGTGTATTTCCCGTGCCATTGGCACGATAGAAAGTGGGTCATAGCAATAGGTCAAACTCGGTTAAATTTTAAACAATTAGGAAAAAACACATTTTTAAAACCGCAACAATTAATCCACCCCAAACTTTAATTTTCCAAAACATGTATTTCATGGTCTTTGCTTGAATGTGTCTTAATATTGACAATACTTACGACGTGAAGTGCATTAGATTACAATTTTTTTTTTTTTTTTTTTGGAAAAATGCATACGGCGTGAATGCATATTTAAAACTTTGCGCGTTTGTGTTAATGATTGATTTTAAAACTTGAAGTGTTTGTATTAATGATTGGTTTCATTGGAAAAATATTCAAAAAAACATTTCAACCATACCAAGTTTACTTAAATCCGACAACTAAGTAAATAGTTATGACGATTTTCATTTAAAAAAACAAAAAAATCTTATTTCTCCTCCATATATGCATTTCACAAACTTTTTCACCTTTTTGTTCATTTTCTTTGCCCTTCTACTTGCAACTTATATACAAACATGCCATTGTTGATAGTTAGTCTCCACCATCAACATCTTCCCCAACTTTCAATCATAATTGCCTTTTATCTCTTATCCCAAACACCATTCTGAATTGTAATATAGACGGTAGACATAGTGGAGCTTGATACAAAAGTGGAGAATTGGCCATTATGGCAAGTAGACTTTGATCTAGCGTATCCAAAAAAGTGAAGTTGGGAAAACTTTAATGGGAGGATAAAACTTCCATGGGAGGTTAAGGCTCCACTTGGTATAACACAAACATAAAACTTTTATTTGCTACCCGTAACCATTTTATTTGCTCCACTTGGGTCAAGTCTGGTCCAACTCCTAAAATTGTCGGAATTGGAACAATTTTCATGTCGGTTTTCTTTCCTACATAGTTCTAGTTTTGGTTCTCTAGCAAGTAGTACCAAAATCAAAATCATTTGATGTCATTCCATTTCAATTCCAATTTCATATGGGTTCAAATTCTTAAATATTTCAACTTTTTCGTTAAATAGAAGTTTTTCCTAATTTTAGTTTGTCTAATATTTTTAAAGCTTGTTAACAAGAAATAAAACTATATTAAACTAGCTTTCTTAGCAGTTTTATACGATGCCTAATAAACATTAAGAAGGCGTTTGGCAACTTAAAGCACATGCACCTCTTCTTATATAAGGGATTGAGTAGTTATTTTCATAATCCAAAATATTTATAAGTAAAAAACAAATGCAATTTGCTTGAGATTTAAGCAAAAAAAATGATTCCTTAGAAGTTGAAAGTTTTGGAATTCCCAAATTTAGGTAGTTTTTAGCAGTTATAAGCAAATAAGTTTCTTTTGAGTGAGTTCCCGAACGTCCCTCAAATAGAGAAGCCATTTATCTTCTTTGTCTTTTGACTTTCTTTCATTGTGATAAGAAATCAAAAATAAATACAAGTTTACGAACCTTGCCAAAATGTCAGAGAAGTGAAATTATTGCATAAGAATGCAAACGGGGTATTATACGAGGGTGGAATTCAGAAGCAATAAGGGCTAGCCCAAGTCCAACCCAAATCGTTGGTGTTAACCAGCAATCCACCAAATCAAAGTTGATCACAATCAATTCAAGGCAACTAATGGGCCAAAATTTTTGGGATGGTATCAGGTTGGCTTGCTTAAGGTGTTGGTCCACCCCCCAAGTGGCAACCATGTTATTATCACACAAAAGTTTGCCTGCCTTTTACCTACGGGAACTTTTATGAGGTATAATTTATACTCGTTGAAACATAATGGGTACCAAAACCAACATCTTCTATTCTGATTCTTAGTATATGTTATTATCATGCTAGATATGTTTTTCAGTTAGGTTACGTTTCCATCTAGTTAAGGAATATTTAAGAACTAGGGTATTTCCCGTGCCTTCGGCACTCAAGTTTGACAGGGTTGATAATTTTCAACTTTGGCCAGAGGTATTTCACAATTTAAAATGTATAAATTTGAAATTACACACAATGGCAAATAATAAAAAAATCCGACTGTAAATTTATATGTACAAATTAAAATAGATTTAGTAAAAAAAATTAAAAAAAACTTATACTTGAAAGATGAGAAATTGAAAGCTGGAGAGAAAGTGTAAGTGAGGATTAAGAGAATTGAAAGAGTGTAAGAGATATTGAAATATGAGAAATTGTGTAGGGTCGTGCGATCTTTATGTTGGGTAAATCTCAACCGTCTTTTATCTCCAATCCTAAACACCATTCTGATTTGTAATATAGATATTAGAGAAAAAGAAATTCTATAATCACAAATTCACAATAGATTATTTATTTAGTAGTTGAACATAAAGCAAAGTTTCTCTTTGCCTCTAAATGGTAAGGCATTATTTATATTTATATTTATATGAAGCTAGGTTATTTATGCGGCGATTAATCGCCGATTTAGTGTAAATTGTGGGTAGATCGGTCCGAACTAGGTATTTAATAGTTGGGTTTAGCTGTCAACGATTAATCGGTGAGTCACCAAATAAATTGAGATTGTTTAGTTGGGTGGTGGTTGTCGTCCTGTTGAGTGGTGGTAGTTGTTGCTCTATAATGTGTGATGTTTTGGACATGATTACATAATTTGCTGTATAATATGACTTTTGTTGCTTTATAATACTTTGTCTTATTAATCTTTATTGTCAAGATATATTATTTATTATAATTTACATTAGTGAGGGTGTAAAAATGTATACTTTAAAAAAGTAGATCGCTCAACTCCGATTAGTTCGCTTAATCTTAAATCGGTCTTGGACTGTGAAGGGTCCGTTATCCGCATTTACTACATAAGTAGTTCATAATAGGATCTGTAGAAGTTCACTTTGAAATGATGAATTAAGGATGTTTCCTATTAAATTTTGAATAAATAGTTACCAAAATCAGATCTTATTTTAACACAAGTTTTAAGTGGTTTTGTTCACGTTACTAATATGAATGTTGCTAGTTAGATAATAGATAGACTTGCCAAAATTTTTTGGGTGGATGAACAATACTCACATGTAAATAAAACAAAATCACTAAGAAAATTGGTCTAGAGCTGAATTTCTAATCGGTCTGTAACATAGAATCTTCATTTTCTTTTATGCTTTCTTAGCATATGAATTCAATACAAACTAATGATACCACCAATTAACATCAGAATCTACAAAGTCCACCTAGCTAATTGAGCATATCGAATAGCAGAATGATATTAAAGTTTGTGTTTGACTGACAATCAATTCTTTCATTTTTTAAGATAAAGGATTTGAATTTAGCGCAAAGTATTACCAAATAAAATCACAAATGCATACTTGTGTGTATTTATCAATATCTTTTTCTTCCATTTAAAAAATATAAAGTACTTTGGAGTTCCTAGGATGCACGGACACGGGCACGCCACGCTACGCTACAATGACTATCAATTTTCGAAATAACTAGGACTCGGCTATGCGTCACTCATACCTTCTATTTTTTATTTTTATAAACATGAATAATAATCCAATAATTTTTTTTTAATAGAAAAGAACATGAACTACAATAGACGAAAATGACGCACAAACCAAGTGTCTTCATGATTGAAAATAGAAAAGTAGAAAGGGAAGAGCATGAAGAAGAAAAAAGTAGAGAAGAAGCAAAAAGTAGAAAAGAAGTACAAAAGTAAAATAGAAGATAACACTCTATTGCCACTTTGCAAGAAAAGAACTAAGTAGAGAAAAAGTAGAATAGGGAAGAAGAATTATTGACTGCTTAAGTGGATTTTCATCGCACTCTTTGTCTTGAGTTACAATTGAAAGATTCTTTCACTTCATATGGATTAACCACCTTAAAATTAGTTGGTTATTTGTATCGACCTAAAAGTAAAAAAATAAAACAAAGTTGGTTGCCAAGTCTTAATTTTGTCATAACTGAATTTCAGGTGTATCGAAAGCATATCCAACATGTTGACCATATTGAATCTGACACCTGACACCTGCCTACACGTTGGCCATGTAGCCATCGCTATCGGGCAACAATTAGTGTTGGATATGTGTCGAACACGGTTGCAACAAGTTTTTAGAAGCATGTACTTCCTTGTGGAGATCTCTTTGGGATAAGATTCTCAACCTAAAGAATTATAGTACAACCTAAACTTTTTTTCAATTACACATTTAGTTATGACTTTACCAATTTATTCCATAAAAGAGTTTATGTGCATATTTTGTTTCCTATGTAAAAATAACCTCTATTTCTTAAAAAAAAGAAGTATTGATACATATTGTGTCAGATACTAGTGTCAACACTCACGAATACTCCATCATACACTCCTTGCTATGATTATCAATTTTTTTGGATATTTTGGATTCTTTATTGATGTTACAAGCTTATTATGGGAAGTTAGTAGTATGTGAATAGCAATAGTGAATTACAAGTCAATGAATATGACTAATAATTCAAAACTTATTGCTGAAATAATAACTAATACTAAAATGCATAGGGGGTACCCAATGTTTTCCAAATTGGGTTTTTTTACCAATGTGACGACTCATATCGATACTTTATCCGTGTCGGATATCACTGCTCGTATCCGTGTCGTTGTTACAAAGGTTTCTAGAGCTTTTTTTTAATCCAAGGAATGAGATTGGGTTTTCTTATCCAACGGATGAAATTGCTTAGGGTTTCAAGGTTTAACATAAATACCCCTTTTGAAAATAATTCATTTGTTGTTTGCAGATTTCTCTTTCATACATCTGCCTCCTTTTTCCTTCTTGTTTCTTATAATCTCTAGACAGAAGACCTCCATGGATGAGATTCTTAAGGTTTACAACAGTCGGCTTAAGTACTCCTTTTAAGAAGGAGAGAATCATTAGCTATTAGTAATTTGAGATTCCCAGAATTTGCTGTCTTCTCTTTTCATCTGCGATTTTTCCAAATTGAAAACCTTCGTGTCTTTGTGATAAGAAAAGGTTTTGCATATAAGGCACATTCGACATACATACGGATCATCAATGGATTCTTCTTGATGGCATCAACGTTTGGAATGAAGATTTAATAGGTCCTAATTGGTTTATCCGAGCCGTCCATCAATTGTATGATGTTGGGGTCATTTTACAGCAACATGACTAAAGAGGAAGCTATCTCGCCCAGAGATGAACCAAGGTTTGATCATAGTTATGTCTTAATTTGTGATTTTTATTTAGGGTATGTATGATTGCATGGCAGCAAAATACTCTTGAGAAAATTTTTCAGGGAAAAAGTTTGCTTAGACTGAAGCAAAATTTTCTCAATGATAATTCTTCAAGTTTAGTTTTGCAATAAAAATTTTCCCAAGAAGTATTTTTACTTTCCAGACAACTGAACACACCTTTATAGTTTATAAAGCATACTTTTGCATTAACTCTTAAAGTAGATACTATTGTTATGACTATACTATAAGTTGGAAGAATTTGCATGAGTTTAATTTTTATTATTTAATTTTTGTTTCTTTGATCAGGTTAGAGTTTCTTTGTTGTTTTTTTGTGTTTGGTGATTGTAGGCTACATTAGCCTCTCTTGTATCTTTGCTCCTTTTCTAATGAACTTATTTTTCTAGCAAGAAAAAAAAAAGGTTGAATTGAAAATTTCTTTGAAGAGAGCTAAATAGGGATGAATTTGGATTCCCCGTGATAATATATTTGGTAAGATAGTAAAACTGCTTATTTAGGTGATTGATTTGTATTACAAAGCTGCTAGATAAAGAACATTTGATTTAGTGCATTAGGCAATTCAAAATTAAGTGGAGGAAATCCAACATGTTATGTCAATTTATCATATAATTCTACCACACTTTGTTAAAAACAAGGGTTTTTTTTAGTTTGACACTTATTAGTTTATACTTCTTAGAGTTTGGCCCTTGTTTTGAAAACTATTAGTCTAACCCTCGTTTTTTGACGGAACCGTTAAGTCCACTTCATTGATCGGTCAAAATTAATTTTTGGACCCATTTGTCCTTACCTTAGGTTATATTGTAGCTAAGCCCAAAAAAATTGTTGGGAAGATGAGTACTAAACACTAATTATTTGAAAAATTGTAAGGGTCATATAATAATTAATATGAGTTTTTTTTTTTTTTTTTGCGTATGTGATCTAATACACAATAAAGAGGAGTTATAATTAACAATAAGTATAACACCAACACTAAACATATAAACTCATTAAGTAAGCAAACCAACTATCCATCAACCGTCCAATATCATTAACAATGAAAGGGGAGCACTCAAGTGAATCCATCAAGCAAATAACTAACTACATCCATCAATATGAATGTCATTTAGAACAAGAAGAAAAACAAGGGATAGCATCATCATCATCATCAAAGCCCATTCCCGAATGGTGCTTATGAGCATCAAAGATTTCCATGGTTCAACATCAAAAGAATCTTGGGTTTCTTGGCAAGTCTCCTTCTAGCAAACCCATGACCTTCTAGGTACTCTTCATACTCTTCATCCATCATAGACCATGGTGGAGACTCTGACTTCACTTCCATCCACCCATCTTGACTCAGATCTAACCAATTGAACACCTTCCTCAATTCCTTCCCTTCCATCTAATGAACTCCTTCTATACTTCCGGAAAATTCAGACCAAAAATCTCAACAAACTATTAAAACCCACTATAGTCTTACTTCCTAAACGAATTAAAAAGCTGAGATTTTCCAATCTTTATCTTCAAAACCCAGTTGCAAGAAAGTGTCTCAGTAAAGAACATGCAGAAAAATAATGGTCTTTTAACAACTAATTCATATGCACATTTTGAGAAGACCAATTGAAAAGATGAGATCTTTCCAACTTTTTTGTTCAAATCTTTAAAACCCCATATAACCCAATCGCACATGTGTGTCTTCGTCACAGGGAGGTGTCTCTTCGTCGCAGGGGGAGATCGCCGTGAAGAAGCAAGAAAAAAAAAACTATGGTTTAAACTAAGGTAAGGCCAAAAGGGTTCGAAAATTAATTTTGACCGGTCAATTACATGGACTTAACGGTTCCGTCCGAAAACGAGGGTTAGACTCTAATAGTTTTCAAAATGATGGCCAAACTCTAATAGGTATAAACTAATGAGTTTTAGGACAAAAATACTATTATGTTAATTTAGTCCCTATTATGCTTATGTGCTTAGTATTACATGGTCAATGATACTAAAGGTCGAATCTTTGTACTGTTTGATTAATTTTTGTTCTCACTTATCTAATATTACCTATTCTTCTACTTACTGGTCCAAGTTAAGCCATGGCAACCTATAATACTTCCATCTCAAGTATGTTAGTGTCATAGAAACCTTTATTTATTTTCAAAAGTTATGTCCCATGGCAACCTATGATGAACACCGTTTGCTTGATGAAAAAAGGGTGCCTGTCATGCCACACTTTAAATCATGGGTATAATCCATATTATCGCCCTGGATATCCTTGTATCAGATGGGCATCCATGGCTGTGGCAGATATCCTTTTACCAGAAGGGTGTCTATTGCGTAAATCGATTTTCAACACTCTTATCCCACCATAGCACACTATTTCATCAAGGAAACCTATTCTAATAAACACTTGTATTTACATCACAATCACTCTTTTTATTAAGGATGTGTAAGAATTGTAGCAGAGACGTGGTGGTGGAGGAGATGGTGATGGTTTGTAAAAGGAATGTGGTGTCATTAATTTGTCTAGTGCTATGTTGTCTCGGGCAATGCCTAGGCGGGCTTTCGGGCCAAGTACCACCTTACTTTTGCAAGGATAGTGATTTTTCTATGTTGTCTCGGGCGGTTGCCTAGGCTACTGCCTTAGACAACGATTTTTTTTTAATACTTCAGCTGTGTTTGATAAAAAAAAAAAAAAGAGAAAGAGATTGTTGTTGAATTAATGTTTTATGAGAAAAATAAGTCTCTAGAGAAAAAAAAAGATAAAGAGAAAGAGTTGGATTAAAAATGGTTCACGGGCCCAACATATTAACCATTTCTTTGTTTTCCGATTTCCGATCGCCTGAAAATGGACAATAGAAACATCTTGTTGTTTCTTCAACAATTTCTGATCTCTAGTGAACCCCTCGGTAGGATTCAAACTCAGATAAAGTTCTAACCATCTATCAAAGAAAAAAGAACGAGAGGAAACTCATAAAAATGTAATTAGCCTCTTCTGGTTAACCTAAGAAATATAAATAATATGGATTTTCGAAGAATCTTATTCAGTTCCATAGGGTGATTTTAATTAAAAAATGGGCTAGGGACCAATTGAATTTTCTCCCCCAAAACCACTAAAAAAGACAACTTCATGAACCATCAACCATTAATATATATATATATAGTCTTGCGTGTAGGCTTCCTAGGCTAGCTAGCCGCCCAAGTCAGGCCTCTCGCCTAGCGCCTGGGATAACATAGGTCTAGTGTGGGCGGTTTATAAATGAGCTAGGATGTTATTATTTGTTCGATGATTTATAAAGGAGTTAGGGTGTCCTTAATTTGGGTCCACATGGCGCTAGTTCCGAAATAAATATGCATAATAAAGATGGTGGTTAACAACACATTTATGTAATAACACATCGAACTATTTCTTTCTTAAGATCCAAATCTAGTAGTTATACATTTTCTTAGTTAAATATTCACAAATTTAGTTAACAACGTAGTTTAAATTTTATAGATAGATAGATGGATGAAAATCTGTTACAGTTTTTGCCCCATGATACTCTACACTCTTCTGAACTCTGACGATAACTACATGTATATCTGCAACATAAACTGCAGGTAGTATTTTTTTGGCTTGTTTGTTCTCCTACAGTTTTTGCTTCTGTTATGCTCAACTTCTCTTTGTGCTTCTGATATCATCTATTTCTTGAGTTTATGCAGGTCATCGCAGCCAGTCATGGCTCCAAAGTCCTCTGGCAGTGGTGTGAAATGCCTTTCCAAGAAAAGCCAGATCAGTCCAAAGAAGTTAAAGGCATCAAAGCTAATTTCGACTCCAAACTCCTCTGGCAGCGTTTTAAAGCACATCTCAAAGGGAAGCCAGAGTGGTCAAACAAAGCTCGGGTCGTCAAAGCTAATTTTGACTCCAAAGTCCTCGGACAGCATATCGAAGAGTATCTCTGGGCAGAATCCATCTCGTCGAGGAAGGCTAACAAGAAAGTTGGTTATCCTTTTGGTTAAAATTATTATTGACATAATACTACACATGAGTTTTCCTCAATTTTACTTGTTCGGACAAGTTTCTTATAATATCCCTTGTTTGTATGTTTATTTAGAGATTTGCGTTTGCATAAGTTGGTGTTTGAGGAAAATGCCTTACCTGATGGAGCAGAACTAGTTTATTGTGCTGAAGGAAAGGTTTGCAAAAAAGAACTGTTGCAAGGGAACCCTCATTTTCTTGTTGCTTTTCTTTTTGTTACTGATAGTGATACTTTGATGTGCAGAGAAAGCTATTGGGGTACAAAAAGGGTTTTGGAATACTTTGTAGTTGCTGCAAAGAAGTGGTATTCTTCTTTCTTCCTGGATTTTTGACACCTTATATTTTATCTTGTGTACTGATTTCTCTATAATGAACAGCTCAGTGCTTCACAATTTGAAACTCATGCTGGTTACAAGCGACGTCGCAAGCCGTGAGTACTTCTAAATTACATCGTTACCATTTGATAGGTTTTATTTATTCGATTTTAATTTAAGGTTTTCTTCATACAGTTACCTGCACATTTTCACATCAAATGGGGTATCACTTCATGAATTATCACTATCTCTATCCAAACAGAGGAAGTTCTCTGTAAGTGACAGTGATGACCTCTGTACCATCTGCGCTGACTTTGGAGATCTTTTGTTATGTTATGGATGTCCTAGGGCCTTTCATAAAGGTGAAAATTGCAATCTTGTCAATTACTAATATGTTTTTACCATATTTTCACTGTTTTATCTGCCGCATTGTTGATTTGTTGTTGTTAGTATTGTTTTTATCATTCTTTTGCTCATTAAGTTGCTCAAAAGGTTTTTGTTATAAAGTCCTTTGTGAAACCTAACTCAAGGGTCTAATAGACCATTCTTTCATTTGTTCTTATGAAAAGAGAAAAACAGGAGAGTTTTTTTAAGGGAAACACCTAACTGTCCAAGAATGCTTATTATTCATAGAAGAAGATATATAGCAATGGGTTCAACTCTTAAACGTTAAAACATTCAGATTGTGGCTTTTGATCTGTTCATTTTCAGCTGGGAATCTGGGATAATTTACTTGATGTGTAATTCTCGTTTCTTTCTTTTTATTTCTTGAACTGTGAGCCCCTCACTCACTCAATAAATTCCCCGTGTGTGTGTTTGACTTCACAAAATTCGAAGAATACAAATTTTCATAAAACCAAACTTTCAGTAACCATAAAAATCAAATCATTACTTTGCAATATTGTAACACTCAAAAAGTAACTTTACAAATACCCTAAAATATCTGGAGATCCTCAAATTTCATAGTACACAGATTTTATGAACCAAATTTCTTGGAGCTGCAATATGTCAATGTTGGTTTGAACCATCTGGTTGATGGTTCAAATCATCCAAGGGTAATTCAAACTACTTAAGCATACAGCTAGGACTTGCCTTCAGTTCAAGAGGCCATTTCCTCGTCCCGATCCACCCACATCAGATTTGTACCTAACTTGTGGAGCACGAGTGTGTAATTGTATGGTGTCCACATGAACACACATCTTATCTGATATTCTCTGTTCTTATTGAAATGATTTTTATTTTTGTTTGACATTTCGTAGTTTGTTGAGCGCACTACGCTTTTTATCGTGTCTCACATTGTTTGAAAAATCTGTTTTTAATAATTTACGTTGTTAACTTGTCTGGTATCTCTTTTCCTTCTTGGTCATGGGTCTTTGCCTGGCATTTCAAGTTTATGATTTAGTAATTTGCATACATCAAATACCAGCTATTTGTACACCCTATTCTCCAAGTTATTAGAGGAAAATATCCTTCTGATGATTATGATTTTCCACATTTTAAGTTTCAATTATGTGTGTATGATTTTAGTTTTGATATAGTTCTTCGCACGGTTATCGCAGATTGTGTGGGTCAAGTAGATACTCCAAATGGCAATTGGTACTGCCCATATTGTCAAAATATGTTTCAGAAAGAAAAATCT
Source organism: Berberis thunbergii (assembly GCA_003290165.1). NCBI lineage: Eukaryota > Viridiplantae > Streptophyta > Magnoliopsida > Ranunculales > Berberidaceae > Berberis > Berberis thunbergii. Next base: position 260,329 of record QNQO01001365.1, on the reverse strand, counting down.
TGTGCTAACAATGCCAATGCAAAAGCAGCTGGGAGGGTTTGGGGAGTGGATCCAATAGAACAGATATCTAAACGAAGTATTCGTATTGCTAAAACACCAGAAAATGAACTTGGTGGATGTACCTTGTGTAGGTAAGTTCTGGTATCAAATTATTTAGCTCATATTTATCTCCTTTTAGCTCTTACTAGTTCCTACCCATACACACTCATACACGTGAATCATGCCAGGTAACAACAAGACTGACAACTATCCTTTCTCTTTAATTGACAACCTTATTTATTTATTTATTTATTTTGTTGAAATATGTAGATCCCCTGTTTTTAGTAAATCTGGATTTCGGCTACTAACGATAATCATATGTGATCAGGTGATCTTTATTTCTTTTTTGGTTTATTCATTTTTAACCAGTTACTGCTTTCTTTCCCATAATTTTTCTGTTAGATGAAAAGGTATGCACATGGAATTGATTGGAATGATATAAAATTGCTCATGACCTGATTTGAATTTTTGTTTATCAGTGTGAAAAAGAATATCATGTTGGCTGCTTGAAAACTCATGGTATAGAAGATCTAAAGGTATGACCTAAGTGACCTTCTGTTTCATTTTCACTCATTTTGCCTTGAGATTTCCCCTGCAAACTTGTTACGTGATTCATATGTTGATTCCACATATGTAACAGGAACTTCCAGCAGGGAAGTGGTTTGCAATTCTGATTGCACCAGAATACATTCTGTTTTGCAAAAGCTGTCTGAGAAGGGACCAGAGAAACTCCCTGAAGCTATTCTAAAAGTGATAAAAAAGAAGAATGAGGAAAATTGTTCCAGTAATGATATTGATATAAGTTGGAGGCTTCTTTGTGGGAAAACAGGTTTCCCTGAGGTTAAATTGTTGCTTTCTAAGTCTGTTGCCATTTTCCATGTAAGTATTCAAGTATGCTGTATTGTACTTGAATTATTTAGTGTCACTTCTATATATGCATGAAAGATGATGTTTTTATTTTGTCATCAATTTGGAGGTTAGGGATCGAAAAAAACATGGTTTTGCTACTAATATCTTAATTATGTTTTCTGCACCCAACTGAAGCAAGTATTTGAGATACATCTCAGAGGATGAGTACATTATGAGGTTGCTTCAGTGGTTGTGTATATTGCCCGTCTTTAATTGCTAAAAAAAATGCATGTATTTTTCATGCATGTGTTAGCACCTTTCTTGCTTATAGGTTTACTGTGCGTTCCTTTTTTTTTTGTAATGAAGTTTTGGATTAACAATTAGCCCACATAAATTGTGTTCTTCAGGACTCCTTTGCGCCAATTGAAGATTCGGTAACAGGGAAGGATCTTATTCCAATTATGGTTTATGGGTGAGCATGCATTACTAATTTTCTTCTCTATGGCCAGTTTAACTCGGTACCTCCTTTTTTCATTGATGTGAAATGTGTTCTTAAACTAACAGATATTTGCTTTTTTTGCTCAATGTTTTTAGGAAGAAGATAAGGCAGCAAGATTTTAGAGGGATGTATTGTGCTGTATTAACAGTGAAGTAAGAAGCTATTTTCTAGTGTGTGATTTGAACAGCATTGCCTTGTGAAGTTATATCATTTGTTCTATTTTCCTGTTTAGCTCATATGTTGTATCAGCTGGAATCCTTCGCGTTTTGGGACATGAATTTGCTGAACTTCCTCTAGTAGCGACAAGCAATGGTTACCAAGGACAGGTGAGGCTATGATGCTGTGATAAACACCTCATCTTTCAGTTCTCCATTTACTGAATTTCTCTCCTGTAACAACCTTTCTAATAGGTCAAATAATACTTTGCCTCTATTCAAATATGTTTTGTCAACTTGTGATGATTTATTTCTCTTAAATTCTGGAAATAGCTACTCTTTCTCAAATTTTTTGATCTGAAAATATAATTTGATGATCAACTGTCTTTTGGAGAAGACTAGTTGGTTTTTGCTTCATAAATGTTCTTTAACATTCCAACAAGATGATCTACATGAATTGCAATCTAAAAGGACATCAGTCAAGTAACCAATTGAAATGTTGATATAGAAAGTGTTAAGCACGGATACTACCAACCTAAAGTAGTATTTGACAGAGGTATGAAAGTGATGAGAAGTATTTCAATCTTTTTTACAAATGCGTTACCTATTACCTAAAGGCATGTGAGGGCCTTTGCTTTGCATGATATTATCACCTTGTTCGTACATTTTTTTGAACGTACCTTTCTACTGTTCTCCATCCTACATGCTTGCACAAATGCTTTTCTTGCTTGATTCAGATATAGGAAAAATAAAGCAAATAAAAAGTTGAAAATCTTGCAAGGTTTTGACCTAAAGTGTATTTTGTGTTCTCAGGGATTTTTCCAGTCGTTATTCAATTGTATTGAGAAACTACTTGTATTTTTGAATGTGGAGAACCTTGTTCTTCCAGCTGCTGAAGAGGCCGTAGCAATATGGACTAACAAATTTGGTTTCCGGGAGATGAGTGCAGACCAGGTGAGGATGACTTTGCAGGATTGTGTTTGAGGTTATTGATGCTAAGACTAAAAGGGTTTTCACACCATGAGATGTACTCTTAACATATATTTCATGTTGCAGTTGAGCAAGTGCAGAAAGGACTACCAGTTCACCACCTTCCAAGGGACTACAATGCTGTATAAGCCTATCCTCAAGTGCAGTTTAGTTAACAAGTCATCAGAGGGTTAATTTTTTATTTAAATTTTTTTACCTTCGGTGGTGCTGAAACGGTTGGAGTGCAGTGCATTGGATTAGAACCTCTAGGACTTTTTCAATTGAAGCAAAGCTGATCTTTTCAAGCCGTGGCTTCTTTTTTTCCAGTTTTCCAGAGCATAATACAAACATATAGGAGGATACAAATAAAAAATACAAACGTAGGAACAGAGTTGGTTTCATCTTAGGAACTCCTAGATTCCAAAACATCAATACATTGGGGTTTGTGTCTGTTTTTTACCGAGTCCTTTTAACTTTTTCTGTGAATGACTTATAGTTTATTGAGACATCTATATATTGCATGTTTGAACTCACCATCTACATCTTGAAATGTTCAGATTTGTTTGATCTCTAACTACTTTGAGAGCTGCTAGCAGTAATTGCAGCGATGCGTTTCAGGATTTCAGCATAACTCAACTAGTTGCTTTATTGTTGTTTTTTTTGGCATGACATTGACAGTAGTGATGCTCACCAGCGAAAGATTTAAATCCTTTCGAAATAGGGTAGTAGGACCAGTGAAAAAAACTTTAACTGGTGAGCATCATTGTTGTAGCCAATTTCAGCCATTTGCGTGTGTTTAGATGTGCCTGTATGGGTTTGCTTTAGTTTTCAGTTATACAATTATTTTAACTTTGAACTAGATTTCAAAAAAAAAAAAAAATAGATTTTTTTTTTGAAGAAGAGTATGATAGGTGAACTGCATAAGAACGTAAATGTTCTGGGGAGTTGGTTATTATCTCGTCTTCTTGAAGCGGGAGAAACCAAGTTCACCAAATAAGTAGAGCATTTTTAAACAACTTGTTTCAGTTGCCACTTGCAAGGCGTCTGCGTCTGGATTTCACAGTTTTGTACTTTTATTTTATTTTTGGCACAAGGCAAGCTGGGGTTGAAGGGACACCCACCCTTAAAAGGAAATGGAAAGAGATCCAACAACCAAGGAGCTGCAATCTTACCTTCCAAAATATTTATAGCTAATTCTGAATCACTTTGAATTTCTAACATCATGTTTGCGTGCTTTGTGTTCATGCTAAGTCCCTGTAGGACTGCAGCTTATCGATCAGAAAAGACCCATGATCCAATACATACCCTTCCAAAGCAAAGTTGACAAAAACTCCGTCAAACATACATGATTCACCTCTCCATATCACTACTTCCATGTTCAAACATTTCTTACTTCCTACTCCAATCACCATTAGCATCTATAACATTTATAAAATCATCCAAAATCTTCAACGTTCCCCATCAAGGAACCTTATTTTCTCCGATACCAACAAAAAACATGAACAACAACATCACTATAACATCCAGGACCAAAACTAGCTCCTGCTTTTGGCTTTCAGCATTCGTAGTCATTCTCATTTCCATTATCATTTCTCTTAAGTCCAATTTCTGAGTCCCCAAGTACATCTAGTCTACAAGTGCGCATAGTGGATGCTGTGAAATATAGTGGGGTGGAGGAGTTTCTATTGTTACTAACGAATATCCCTCGTAGAGCTAGATATCATCATCACAGGAGGAAGCATAGATGTAATAAGGCGAGCTCTAGGTCTCGTGTCATGACAGACTACAATGTGGCACTTGTGTTGACAATAGATTTGAGAGGATACGCGAACTTTAGTAGTGTGCAGAAGGCTGTTGATGCGCGAACTTTTCAGGTGATGTTCTTGAGTTTGTAGTTATTTGTACTAAACATGTTTGAGTATTGGATTGATTTTGTTATTTATTGAAAATAATACAGCCCTGCCCCAAGTCCTGGCCAAGTTGAGGCTCCAGCAATAGCACTTAGGATAGCAGTTGATCAAGCTGCGTTTTATGGATGTGGATCCTATGGTGCTCAAGACACACTTCATGACAATCGAGGGAAGCATTACTTCAAGGAGTGTTTTATTCAAGGATCTATAGATTTCATTTTTGGGAAGGGTTGATCTCTCTGTGGTACTTAATACAACTCCTGCCTCTCAAACTAAGCCCAACGATGATGATAGAATCAATAACATAAGCTAATTGACACACATTTGCCAATGGCAGGATTGCAAAATTAACTCAATAGGAATAAAGTCCCAAAGGGTGTAAGCGGAGCCATATCAGCTCATGGAAGGCAATCTATCGATGAAAAGAATGGGTTTTCATTTGTGAATTGTAGGATTGAAGGATCGGGAACAGTAGCGGAGCCATGATTTTCAACAAGGGGGGCAAAGTGAGCAGGGATGTTCAGTATTTTTTTTTTAAATTAATAACAACAAATTAACTTCTTTTTTTTGAGAATTTGACTAAATTATGTTACTATTATTAGTCTAAATATCTTTACAGGAGTGCGGTACTCCCCAGTTGAACCAAAACTTCAAAACCCAAAATTGAAAACGAAAAAATCTCATTGAACTAAATTATCATATTGGTCCTGATGAAGTGATCCTAATTTTAGTTATAATTCTTCGTCAAACCTACCGATATCCTCATCGACACAAATTTATGCAATTAAATCATTAATGAAACAACAAAAGGGAAAAACACAAATTTAAAAACAACTAAAACATATACCTTGTGAAGTAAATCCTTTTGCATATCTATGATCCTCTAGCCATGATCAAATCAGTAAACTTTAATGGGATATTTCGTCGGGGATCCCATTGAAGTTTCGACGAAAGATCCCACTTGCGTTATATCTCGAAGTAGGTAGTGATATATGTTTAAATGGATGCTCCTCAACACTTTCAACATACTAATATTGCATATGGCACAAATTATGGACCGAAAATCATTTGCTAAATTTTTTATTCAGAAGATGATAAATGTTATGAAGTGGAAAGTTCAAGTTCAAACAATTAGTCAGTCATTATGATGAACTTAAAATGGACCCTAAATCAACTCTTGGATGTTCTAGAGATAACAATGCTCTTTTAAAACATCAACATATCATTATCATTGTCTTTGAAGTTTTTACAACACGATGAAATTTCCTTTGAGCTCATATAACTATATAAGTAGGTAGTGAAATAGGTAATTGTGCCACTGATGTTAATTTACCTGGTCTACAATCAACTCATCACGTAACACGGAAATGTGGAGGAAAGTGATCAGACTCAAATAATTGAATAAGATTTCAAAGTTAAGCTAGATACTTAATCTCAACCAAAAACCATTGTTACATATTTACCTGCTTTCATAATCTTACTTTATTCAACACACCCATTCCATATCTACAAAAACTTACTTTATAAGTTGACCTTGCTCTCTCAGTCTCTCTAGTCTGTGAGTGTCGTGTGTGCATGACAGCGTGAGAAAATGAGAGATGAGAATATGATATTTGTTGTAAAGCGGGAATACATAGATCACATCTGGACATATGGATCAATATAACAATAATTATATGAGCATAACACAACATTTTTGTTGATCGAGGATCTAACGAATTGTACCAAGCGAGAATGGGTGTTTGTCTTTTCCCCTCGCTCTAATTCGATGTTAGAATGTTGTTTACTATCTTTACATCTAAGACACAAAATTTGAGACTTCAGTAGCTTCAACTTAATCATCCATCTACTAAAAAATGACCGTATTGATCAAAGGTTGAGAAGTGGATATTCTTGATTCAAATGTTCTACATTTTAACACATGGTATTTTGCACTAATTGTAAGCAATGAAGCTTCAATGTCTTTACTCATTACTGTTTTCGGACATAAGTAAGAAATGAACAGTTCCATAGAAGGGTCTGAATGCACATAGGGATACAACGGGGCGGATTTGGGCAAATCAATTGTTTCTTTGCAGGAGATCGCAAATCCCCGAATCTATTTTCGAATATTCGTTTATATAATTTTTTTAAAACCATCCCTGCTCTAGACAGATTGACAGATATTCGCTCCGCCCTGAATAACTGTTAAAAAACAAAATTGTCTTCTTCTCAACAAAACATTGTGTTGCTCCCTCCCACCTTCAGGTTGATCGATCCCATAAACCACAGACCAATCCACCTCGTTCAATAGTCACTTGACACCCTGTCATTCCCCCTTCTTCCATTGTTAATTGAAAGTGCCTTTTCAAATTGATCTTCACTTCTCCAACCTCCCCACAGTGGATGTATTGTCTCACCAAGTCGATCGACAGGCCTTTGCTTTGTCCGATCGAAACCTCCACCCTTCCCACTCATTTGATCGACCCCCTCCAAAATCTCCTCCATAACCCACCCCCTGTCTCATTCGAACAATCAACAACAGTTGATAGCCTCCTCGATTGCACCTTCCAATCCACTCCATAGTGATCGATACATCTTTCGTCCTCTATCGAAGAAGATGAGAGGCGGCCGGTGGAGGCGATTAACAATGGAGAGAAGAGGAGCGACAAGGTTTTTTGTGAAAGTGCGACAATGAGTGGAAATTAGGTTAAGGAGAAAACAAGATTTAAGTTTTTATATTATAAGGGCATTATAATAATAATATAGATAAAGAACATATTCACCCAAAATTTGTGACGGATACCATTTAAATCCTCAAATCCACTCCATTTAGCCCAAGTGACTAAGATATCTGTAACAATTTACCCTGCTGCCAACCCTTAATGCACATGTTGCATTTTCTCCCTTAATTAGTACTTAGAAAGTGGAGAGTGGAGAAGGTTTCAATTTTAACAATGTCATCCATTGCAAGAACTATACTTTAGTTGCGATTTCTCTAGTAGATTAGTTTTAACAATAGTTAGATAATCAAAACAATTCAATAGTCTAAATTACCAGACCCTGTGACCTGATTTACCACGGCAAATTCGGACTTGTCCAGACCGGAGGGAGTGAGTCTGGACAATGAACATTTACACGTGTATCCAGAACAGTTCTTGCGTACACGCAAATCCCTTCTCTCCTCTTTATTTAAACTACGACATGAGAACTCATCAATTCAACCAATCAAAACCATCACTCAAAATCAAAAAAAAAAATGTCACTAGTTCTCTCCACAACAACAGCTTCACTGATCACACCTTCATCTTCATCTCTCCAAACCCCTCTCTTATCTCCATTCAAACCCTTAACCCTCCCCACCACCACCACCAATTCAAGAAAAAGATCAAGCCTTTGCCCCTCTCTTCGCGTCTCAGCTCCTCCATCAACACCACCTGCTGAAACTACCTCCACTTCTTCTTCAGAATCTAAACAACCAGAAGAAGAAGAGACTTCGACCTCTTCCAAGTTTTCATGGAGAGATCAGTGGTACCCAGTCTCGCTAATCGAAGATCTCGACCCACGTCACCCAACCCCATTTCAGCTCCTAAACCGGGAGATCGTGCTCTGGAAACCCCCAACCTCTAACGAATGGATCGCTTTCGACGATAAATGCCCACACCGGCTCGCCCCACTCTCTGTAATCTCCAAACCCTTTGATCCCTTTTGATTTTGAATCTAGGGTTTTGTAAAGTTATGAACTGGGTGTGTTTTGGATTTTTTTGCAGGAGGGAAGGATTGACGAAGATGGAAATTTGCAGTGTTCTTACCATGGGTGGTCGTTTGGTGAGAGTGGGTCTTGTGTGAGGATTCCTCAAGCTGCTTCGGATGGTCCCGAAGCTCGGGCAATTCAATCGCCCAGAGCTTGTGCGAAGAAATTCCCGACTCGGGTTTCTCAAGGTTTGCTCTTTGTTTGGCCGGATGAGAATGGGTGGGAGAGAGCAGCTGCCACTGAGCCTCCTAGGTGATTGATTTACACTTGTTGCGTGCTTAATTTAGTGGTTTGTTTATTGGGGTTTTTTTTTTATAGTTATTTTAGTATTTAATTGAGTGTAGGTGTAATCAGTTTAGTAGTTTATTCATTTGGTTTTGGTGCTTTTTGAATTGTTTAATTGAGAATTGGTGAATTGATTCTGCTTAGGTTGCCTGATGACTTTGATAGTCCTGAATTTTCAACGGTTACAATACAGCGTGATCTGTTTTATGGCTACGATACGCTCATGGAAAATGTCTCAGATCCTTCCCACATTGATTTTGCTCATCACAAGGTTCAATTTTGAATCACAAGCTTTTTGTTTTGTTGTTTGTTTCGGTTTGATGTGATATTTTATAGCCGATCTAGTTTCATTTTAGAAACCCTATGAATGCAATTGTATTATTTTGAATAATTTGTATGGACTTCCAATCTGTTAGTGTAAAAAAGTTCTGAAGTCAATTCGAATGACTATATCATTTTCAGAAATGCTATTGCTTTCATATATTCAAATTTTACACAAAGAACATAATTATTGATCTAAAGATCTATTGAATCAACTCTGACAACTTTCATCAGGCTGGGTGGTGTTTCACAACTTTTCTTGAGGAAAAGACGACACCTTGGTGGTTTGAGTTTTGATGAAGGACAGAATATGTTACTAATTTTCAGAATGATGTTTGCTAACTTTGTTATTTCCTTGCATCATAAAACGATTTGCTACATATCTCAGAAATATGTAGGCCATGAGGAGTAACCTAGTGTTGTAGTCGCTTGAATCAACAATATACAAGGAAATAGAAAATAAACACAATACTTTTTCAATGCATTCTAAATAGTCTTTTTCATTCCTAGGAAGATTTCAATGGATATTAAATAATACTGACTGATGATAAAATAAAATAGTCCATTATCTTTAATATTCTCTCTGGTCCAGCGATGTTATCTTCCCTTAAATGTCCTATATCCTTTCCGCCTTTGCAAAACACCTGTTGGCACCTTGTTATTATGAAACATTGAAGCCTTATTCTTTTAACCCATGGTTCGAACAAGCATTACTGTCTGATTTGGCCAGTGTAACTACCTAGGCGCACCTCAAAGTGAGGCAATGCAGTGCAGTGAAATGAGGCGCCGCCTCGGACCACCTCGCCTTAGTTGCCTTAACCCAAAACTGGTTATAACCACTCTAGTTGCAGCCCATTTAGAGTCCAATTGCAGTAAAAAGAATTTGCAACCCACTATATAATAGGGTTTTATGTTTCTTGGTGTAATATTTGATAAATAAAAACAAGATGAAATGTTTCTAAGTTTTGATAAATTTGTCACACTTGTTTTTTTTTTTTTTTGGAGAAAACATACCATGTTTTGATAAGTCTCTGATTAATATCAATTTTGATTTTTCATAACATAGTTCAATGATTTTTATCCTTTTGGAATACCAATAGTGATCATACTTGTGAATTTTTACCAATCATTTCAATAATTTCTTCTAACAAATGTTTGATATTCTTAAGTTTCTATTCTTTCAAGATTATTGATTTCTAATAATTTAGTGGATGTTCGTAAGTTACTTGACACTAATGTAGTGCATCTTTTCACTGTACAACTATATTATATTTCCATTTTGATTCTAGGTATTCGTGTCACTTTTTGTATATATTTGCTTATAATATTTATCAAAATGATTATGTATACTACTGATATGTTTTACTTTATTATAAAAAAATCTTTTAAAAAATGTTAAAACTGCCTCACTTCACTGAGTCATCTGCCTCGCCTCCACCTCAATGCCTTAACTACAATGGATTTGGCATCACCAATCTCATTGTGCTTGTTGGACTTTTATGCACCTGTGCGGCTGTGCCATATATTAGATATTCCTGGACACTGGACAAATAAAGTAATCATATTTATATATGTATTCATGAATATTGGAAATACATGTTTTAATTTGAGTTGTATTATACAGAGAAGGGCTTATTGTTTCTAAGATGCCATTTTCAGTTTTTTTTTTCTTTTTGTCCTGTGTTTGTATTCATGTACTTAGTTCACTTTCTCCACAGGTTACTGGAAGAAGGGATAGAGCAAAGCCCTTGCCCTTTAAGCTCGAAGATAGTGGTGTTTGGGGTTTTGAAGGTGCAAATGAGGGGAACCCACAAATCTTTGCTAAGTTCGTTGCACCATGTTATTATATAAACAAGTGAGTCTCCCCTCTGTACTACATTCACATGGATCCTATCGCAAATAAAGATGACTAGATAACTCCCCTATCCCCAATCGGAGAATGAAGCACCATTTTTTGAGTTCCGTGTTCAAATTCCAATGTGAAGGATGTGGAAGGTTTTGTCATGCTTGTATTTATTGAAAGTTCAAGAACATGCCTCATTTGCAATGTAACTAACTGAACAAGGTGGAATTTGGCATGGGAGGAAGGTGCCTGCTTGAGAAGTCTGTTGAGCTCATTTGATTTACTTTTCTTTGCAGGATAGAAATAGATACCAAGCTTCCCATAGTTGGTGATCAAAAATGGAAAATATGGATTTGCTCCTTCAATATACCAATGGCACCTGGAAAGACTCGTTCAATAGTGTGCAGTGCTCGCAACTTTTTCCAGTTCACAATGCCTGGTCCTGCTTGGTGGCAGGTATGATATTTACGATTTGATTCCACATAAATTCATATTAGTTATATACTTATATTGTGCATGAACAACACATGCAGTAGATCAGATCTCAACCTGCTGTCAGAACCAGTAGTTGGTACACTTGTAGTCCCAATTGAAGAGGAAGATAATCGTAGATATTTAATTTATGATGTCTAAGCTGGATTTATGTTAGCCTTTACTCTTAGGGATGTTTGGGTGCATAGATTCCAATTGCGTGGGATATGAAGGGATAAAAAGGGAGCTAGAGAGTAGGGTTGGCAATGGCGGATTTTCACGTGGATTGCCCTGTCAGGGATGATGAATCCCCGCATCCGCCCTATTTAACCGTTTATTTTTTTGATAAAATTCGTCCCCGCCCCATCACGAATTGCGGTTATCTGTCCCACTTCATTTATTCACTATGGGCTTCTATTAAAAAACTATTTTGACAATTGCTAATAGCTCCACCTGCCCATTATGTCATAGGCTAGTCCATTTTGCTAGCCCAATGAGGCTTAATTGACAAAGAGCCCAAAGTATAAAAGTGTAATTTGGGACTATGTTTGTAACATCTAACATGCAATTTAGATTTTATAGGCTAATTTTATGTCAAAAATTACAACATAGTTGGCTTTTAGGCAATGTGGACTATGTTTGTAACATGCAATTTGAGATTTTGTAAGTTGATTTATAAGAGCAAAACACAACATAGTTGACTTTTAGGTGATGTGGGACTATGTTTGTAACATGAAATTTGGCAGGTGATGTGGGACTATGTTTGTAACATGAAATTTGGATTTTGCCAAGTAACATGATATTTGACATTTGTGAATGAACAAATTAAAGTGTCTAGACTAGTTTTATAAGAACAAATATAATATAGTTGTCTTTTAGGAGATGTAGGACTATAATTTGTGAATGAGCAACTTAAAGTGTGTAGGCTAGTTTTATAAGAGCAAACATACAACATTGTTGGCTTTTAGGTGATGTGGGACTATTTTTGTAACATGAAATTTGAGTTTTTGCCGAGTAACATGAAGCTTGACTTTTATGTGATGTGGGAATATAATTAGCGAATGAAAACCTTAAAAGTTAGAAAACTTAATTTGGGTTATACACTTATACTTAGTATTTGGCTTGAAAATTTTTTGTTGAACCTTATTCTATCTCGATAATTGGTGTGATGATGCCAGTGGTTGTGGTTGTCGGTAGTGGAGACAATGGCAATGATTGTGGTTGTTGTATGGTGGTGGTTGTGTATTTAGTATTTTGCTTGGATATTCTTTGTTGAACCTTACTCTATTTTATTGGTGGTGGTGGTAATGATGGCAGTGGTTTTGGTATTGTGGTGGTGATAATTGTTGATATGGTTGTGGTTGTGGACCTTGTGGTATTATTTGACATGGCGGTGGTTGTTGTTAGTGGTGGTGATTGTGCTATGGTGATGGTTGTGTATTTAGTATTTGGCTTGGGTATACCTTATTAATCTTACTCGATCTCATTGGTGATGGTGGTTGTGATGATAACAATTGGTGTGGTTTTCGTATCGTGGTAGTGATTGTGGGAGGTGGAGTTGATGGCAATGGTTGTAATTGTCGTATGGTGGTGGCGGTGTTGATGATGGTAGTTGGTGCTGGTAGTGGTAGTGTTTGTAGTTGTGGGTGGTAGAGGAGGTGGTGGTTGTTTTGGTATCGTAGTAACAATTGCTATGACGGGGTTGCAGTGGCGGTGAGAACTATGATACGGTGATTGTGACATTGGTTATGGTTTGTAAATGTGTTGGCGGTTAAGGAGGTGGTAGTTATGGCTATAAATGTCTTGGTAACGGTTATTCTATGGTGGTTGTGATGAGTGTGAAGGTGTTGGTAGTTATGGTTGTGAAAGTGGTTATGATACGGTGTACACGGTGAATGTAGAGGTGATACTGATTTTGCTGTGGGTGTTGGTAGTTAGAGTTGTTAAGGTAATTAATGTTAATGCTATGGTGATTGTAGTAACGTTGTAACAAGTGGTGGTGATTATGTTATGGTGATTGTGATGGCAACAAAAAGACAAAATAATAGTCATTTTAGTATACTAAACAAATGAAATAATTTGATGATAAACTTAGTAATGTTAACTTAAGCAATGTGAGAGTCCAAAAAATAACATGCAAAAGTTTATAGTTCTATGAAAACACAAATATTTGATTCTTTTAAATGTGAGTTTAATATGTTTTGTCTCATCCTCTACGAGGTAAACTTAACAAGCAAATGCTTGTATAAAAAGTTGGGCCCTCTAATACGCTAGATTGTTTAGGCCTAATTGGTTTGAAGTTTTTTGTCTTGGAATTTGACCAACCAACAAATTATATATATAAACGGATATCCGTGGGGCGGATATGGCCAAATCTGTATCCGTCTCGAATCTGTGATAGATAAAATTTGGACTTTCAAATCCGCCCCATTCGGTGCAAATGGTGTGGATATCCATGAAAATTCGCCTCGTTGCCAACCCTAATCCGCATCGGGGTGAATTTGGTGTTAGTTTCATGGATTTCAGGGCAGATTTAAGGATCCAAATTTTATCCGTCACAGATTCGGGACGGATATGAATTTGGCCGTATCCGCCCCGCGAATATTCGTTTATATATATATATATATATATTGTTAAGTTGGTCAAATTCCAAGACAACAAAGCAAGCCAATTATGTCCAACTCAACCTAGTATATTACAGAGCCTAACTTTTTACAGAAACATATGCTTGTTAAGTTTACCTCTTAGAGAATGTGAGACAAACATTTTAAACTCACATCTAAAATAATACAATGTGTTTTTATAGAATTATAAACATTTGCATGTTGCTTTCTAGGGGATGTGGAGCAAAACTAATTTTTAGACTCTCGCTCACCTACATTGCTTAAGAGCATTACCAAATTTATCATCAAATTATTTCATTTATTTAATATACACTAAAATAACTATTATTATGTCTTTTGTTACCACCACCATATCATAATCACTACCACCGTCATTACCACGTTGCTCGACAACCATAGCATTAACATTAACTACCTTCACAATTATAAATATCAATACCCATAGTAAAATCAATGCCATCTCCACATTCACCGTATACAACATATTATAACCACTTTCACCACCAACACCTTCATACTCATTGCAACGACCATAGGATAATTGTCATCACCTTCATAGCCATAGCTACCACCTCCGCCAACAACTTCACAACCAATGCCATAACCCACCATTGCAATCCTTAAAGTTATAATAATTACCACGTTGCTCAACAACCCTAGCATTAACTACCTTCACAATCATAAATATCAATACCCATAGTAAAATCAGTGCCACCTCCACATTCACCGCATACACCATATTATAATCACCAACATCTTCACACTCATTGCAACCACCATAGGATAATCGTCATCACCTTCATAGCCATAGCCACCACCTCCGCCAACAATACCACTGTAGCATAATTCTCATCACAATTGCAATCCCTAAAGTTATAATAATTATCACCACGATACCACAACCACCTCCTTTACCACTCACAAACACTTCCACAACCATTACCACCAATACTAACCACCGTCATTATCACCACCATACGACAACTATAACCATTTCCATCAACTTCACCTCCCACAATCACTACCACGATACCAAAGCCACTTCCACTGCCATCATAACAACCACCACAGTCACCAACGAGATTGGGTAAGGTTCATAAGAAATCTTCAAGCCAAATACTAAATACACAACCACCACCATAGCATAATAATCACCATCACTAACAACTACCACCACAATGCCAAATGATACCACAAGGTTCACAACTATTGTCATCATCTTCACCACCCACAACCATATTCACAATCAACACCACCATAATACCAAAACCACTGTCATCACCAATGAAATAGAGTAAGAGGTTCAATTAGAAATCTCCAAGCAAAATATTAAATACACAACCACCATCATACCACAACCATGCCCATCATTTTCCACCACTCACAAATCACTAGCATCATCACCACCAATTAACGAGATAGAGTAATGTTCTATAAGAAATTTTCAAGCCAACTATTAAGTATAACCCAAATTAAGTTTTCTAGTTTTAAGTTCCTTATTCACAAATTGTAGTCTTACATTGCATAGAAGCTAAGTTTCATGTTACTCAGCAAAAACCCTTCATGTTATAAAAATAGTCCCACGTCACCTAAAAGTCAACCATGTTGTATGTTTGCTCTTATAAAACTGTCTTGTACACTTTAAGTTGCTCATTCACAAATTATAATCCCACATCATTCAAAAGTCAACCATATTACGTGTTTGATCTTATAAAACTAGTCTAAAATGCCAACGATGTTTATTGTCCAACATCACATAAAAGTCAAGTTTCATGTTACAAATATAGTCCACATCACCTAAAAGCCAATTATGTTATGTGTTTGCTTTTATAAAACTAGGCTAGACACTTGAAGTTTTCATTCTTTGGGCTCTTAGCCAAATAAGCCTCTCATTGGGCCTGTTGGCGGTTGTCATAATGGTCTTTTAATAGAAGTCCGTAGTGAATAACGGTGCGAATACCTGTTATTGGCGGTTGTCAAATGGTCCTTCCTTTAATAGAAGCCAAAATAAATGGTTAATGGATGCGAGGATCCGTCATCCTTGGCGAGGCGGAACAAATTTTGCAAAATCCGCCCCCAATCCTCCCCGTTGGCATCACTAGTCAATCGACAGGAGATAAGGACGAGAAGTGAGGTTGTACATGATCAGTTTCTATGGATATGCTAATCACACTCCTTGCACCCTTATGTGTTTGAAAAAATATAGGGATTAGCTATAAATTTTAAAATTGAGGTCAAGATTAGAAGAAGCGGAGTCTATCCAGCACAGCTGTGGCAGCCAGAATCTTAATAGAGTCGAACATTATGTAAATAGAAATAGCTTAAATCTTAATAGCTAACCAGTCCTCTCTACTTCTCCTTTAGGCTGCTCTATTTCGAAGTTTTGATGTGGAAATGGGATTTTGTAGTGAACAGTCTTTTGTTTCACATTACCTAATACTTGTCACTTGTCAGATGATAAAAGATAATGGGATTATTATGGAACGTCTATATGCAGATAATATGGCTTTCAAAGTTGCCCATTTTAATGGGCAATCAAGGACGTGTAACTCGCTAGGGAGAGGCATGAGAATCATTAATACATATGATCCTTCTACACAAGCCAATTACATTTTCAATTGTTAACTGTACAATAGGACTTCTTTTCAGACTATGCCTATTGATTTAGCTTCCTTGTTCCCTCTGGTTGTTCCAGGTTGTTCCCAGATGGAATGAGCACTGGACATCAAATAAGGTCTATGATGGTGACATGATTGTACTTCAGGGTCAGGAGAAGACATTTCTTGCAAAATCTATGGAGTCTTCTGCTGATGTTAATAAGCAGTACACAACAATTACTTTCACACCCACACAAGCAGACCGGTTTGTCTTGGCATTTCGGAACTGGCTCAGGCGACATGGGAACAGCCAACCTGACTGGTTTGGACTTACCAATCAATTCCAACCTTTGCCATCCACAACATTAACCAAGCGCCAGGTACAGATGACACTTCCATAAAACATCAATGGGCTTCCATTTAAATTCTTGGTTTGACACAGATGATGTGTGTTGCAGATGTTGGATAGATTTGAACAGCACACTCTTAAGTGTTCATCGTGCAGAGGGGCTTATAATGCATTCCAGACATTACAGAAGGTGCTAATAGGTGGAACCGTTATCTTTAGTGCAACTGCAGGGATTCCGTCAGAGATGCACTTTCGCATTATCCTGGGGGACTTGCTCTCATCTGTGCTAGCTCTGCTTATGCTCTGCATGAGCTGCAAAAGAACTTTGTATTTGTTGATTATGTGCATGCGGATATCGAGTAAAAACTGAGAGATAAAAGGGAGAGGATATAAAACCACAGAAGTATATATTGGTGCAGTTCAGTTCCTGTGGTCATCAACTCCAGATAAGAAGGTAGATATACTTGTATACTTAATATTTGTTGTAATTAGATTACGCATTCAAAGCATATACGAATCATGTATATAAAGTTTTGCTAGTTACAGTAATATGTACGTGAGTAAATACATATGTTATGTAATTGAATTGGATCACAAAAGAAACTTTAGTGTCTATAAGTGGTCTGAATCATGGTTTAGTAGCTGAGATATGGACCCAAAGATTTATGACAAATGTTAGAGAATGTAATATGTACTGTGCGTATATTAATTTCATCTAGAGAAATACAAAATTTTGTAAAAAACTACTTAGATAAATATACGCTATCGTGCTGAAAGGAAATAACTCGTTTAAGCTTGAAAGAAACTATAAGATGCCAAACAAACAAGAACGAGCCAGTGGGGGTAAGGATTAAAATATCAAAGAAGAAAAAAAGATTAATCTGACAACAAGACCCATATGGTGAACACAGTCCTGATCAAACTTTAGAAGACCTGTTAACCTTGCCGTTTTAGAGAGCAATTTTGTTATTGCAACTTGGATACCTGGTTTGGCCGAGGGAGTTTGTTCAATCAATGTAGTGAAACCATGACCAAAAACTGCAAGGACACATATGGGAGATTTTGGGATTTTTAAGCTTAAAGTCAATTTAGGAAAGCATCCTGAAAATTTTGAAAATGTATTCCTGCAAAGAAATACAAGTCCAAATTAGAAGAGCTCCGAAAATCTCTCCGATATAGATACAAACAGATAGCTGACCCTCTACAAATAAGGTTTCGTACATTGTAGGTGAGTGATCATCTGAAACATGCAGTGTGATCCTGACACACACTGTTATTCTTTCCTCTCTTTGGGTTGTGCAACACCGTGAATCCCCCATGAGAGGGACGGGGGTGGTGTGCTGAAATATAGGGCGACAAATTCGCCTCAATGGGAATCAACAAATTGATCTTGCACTAGGACTAGTACTAGTACTATGAATATTTCCTAGCGGTTCTTTCAGATATGTAGAAACATACAGATTTTTGGACCTTATATAGGTTGAATCGAGTCGGAGACTGAGCCTGCCAAGTGCCAACCAGTTAATTCAGTTAAGTTATTTTGAAGTTGGCATATTAGTGTGTAAGAACTTTATCTGAACTCCGTTGTTTAGTCAGATCTGTGATTCTGACATCTCTAGTGAAATGAAAAAACACAAACCATCTTCAACTCATACATTCAATGATTCATATGCAAAAGATTGCAATAATGTAATTAACAACTTATAAACACATAATACCTTAGGAGTATCATTTTCATAGTTGAGTATGCTTTAATTCAGCTATATTTTTAAAATGACCTATAAACATCAAGTGTTTAGTTATGTTATAGCATAAATTCTAAATGGCGAGGAAGTGAGCGAGAAAATCAGCGAGAGAGGGGACTGCCATTCTCCTCGGGATGCACGCATGAAAAATGATGATGCGCATCCCAAGGGGAATGGGTGGTCCCCACTCTCCCACCCTCATTGATTTCCTCGCCCACTTCCTCGTTGTGTAGAACAGCTCATGTTATAATGATGGCAATGACTACTTCACATCACCAAAAGCATTGTCTCACATTATCATATATTTTTTTTTTGTTTTTTTCTACTAACCCACACCATCCAAATTCAAAAACAGTAATTTAAAAATAGGGTAATTTTTTATCAATTTAAATTTTCAATTGAAACCGATTTTCAAGCTCAGATGAATCACTTGAAAATGTTTTGAAATGAGCAAGTTATGGTCATTTTACTAAAGTCGTACAAATTTGTCTCGCAATGACAATGGGATAGTGTCTCTGACTTTCGGCAAACTTAATATGCTCGATTGAGACCGATTTTCAATTTCATCAAAACAGAAAAATTGTAGTACTCTGAGTTACTTAATAAACACAATTTGAATCACTTGAAAATGTTTTGAAATGAGTAAGTTATGACCATTTTACTAAAGTCGGGCAAATTTGTCTTACAATGAAAACGGAGTAGTGTCTATGACTTTCGACCAATTTATATGCTCGTTCGAGATCGATTTTCAATCTCACCAAACACAAAAATTGTAGTACTATAAGTTATCAAACAAACACAATTTGAATAATTTAAAAATGTTTTGAAATGAACAAGTTATAATTATTTTACTAAAGTCATGCCTGTCAAAAAACAAAATATTATTTTCACCCATTCCCTTGTACTTATTGGAGATTTTGAAAAAAACTCACCTGGACCCTTGCGACTGGCATCACATTGTGAGATTTTGATAAAAGTTTGCCTTCATATAGCTCCTGTCTCTCTTGAGTAAACCTACAGTAATAACTATATATGAGGTGGTCCACAGATCATGAATTTTTGTTACAGATCATGATTTCTTATTCCAGGTATTGCTACAGATCTTTTTGTTTTTGTTTTCAAAGTATTTTACCCTCTTTTGGATGGTCCACTATGCATCGAAAGCAAAATAGTCACACTGGGATAATATCGCTCACGTGTGACCTCTTTATGCATCGAAAGCAAAATAGTCACACTGGGATAATATCGCTCACGTGTGACCTCTTTTCGTTCTGTCATTGGAGCAGTACTCGTACAACTTAGATCCATCTGCTGCGCAGGCTTGAGTTTGTATGAACAATTCTTATGAGAAGGGTAGCGGTGGTAGTGGGGTAAATTGGGGTGGATTTGATCAAATTCATCTTTGATTTATTAGAAAAAGTGAATTTTTAAATTCGCTCCATCAATTCATTTATAATTTTAATTAAAAATCATAATTATCTCGTGTGGATTGACGGATATCCTTTCCGTCAATCTATTTATGGATTTGCGGTTTTGTTATTGGGTTACTAATTTTTCGTCCCAATCTGCAATTTGGGCCTGCTGTTTATTATAATTTAGGTGTGTTATTTATGAAAGTGGCACATTATAATAAACCTGCTTTTTATGAAAGCACATAAGCACATTATAATGAACATTGCCTGCTATGAAAGCAGCACATTATAATAAACTTGCCACAAGCACATAACCTGCCACTGCGCCACAAACATAAGACCTGAACCTGATAATAAACATGATAATAGCCTTAAACAACCTTAAATGTATGTCTATACAACATTAAACAACCTAAACTTAAACAACCAAAACATAGTTTGCTTTTAACCCATGCAATAACATCAATGATGCTCAACTACAGTTTATGAAAACACCATGAATTGCACACAATAATAACAATCCAAAATAAAAGCAGACAACACCCAATCTCAATACACTCAAAGCCTGAATTTCAAGTCTTAAAAACTACACATTAATCCAAGAAAATAACAAAAACCATAAGACAATTAATCATTCTTTTACTCTTTTATTGTTGCAAGAACTTAGCCAACTTGAAATATATATATATATATTTCTAAGTTAGTTTCTTAAAAAAAAGCATATGAAGACAAGTAGAAAATTTGGTGTTGTTTTACATTACCTTCATCAAGTCGTTGAAATAAAAAACATTAAAAACTTTTGGATCATGCAAACAACATGCAACTTTGTTTCTACAAATAAAATAATTCATTTTAGCAAAGCCTAAGATATCATTAGTTCATTATAGACTTATTAAATACTTATTTACCTCAGGAGGATCTGCATCATCTTCAAAAGTTGACATCCGATATGACGATGCTAAAGTTTCATTTGTCATAAGATAAACAAACTAAGTTATTAATTTACTAAAAAAAAGAAGCAAACATAAAATAAATAAGAAATATATTCACAACTAGACATTTTATTAACTTTAATATCAGCCCATAACCAGTTTTGGGCACACATCAAAGCTTCTTATGTCTTTGGATGAAGTCGATTGCGATGTGGGCGAATAAATCTGCCACTCGTACTAAATGCAGACTCCGAAGCAACTGTAGAGACTGGAACCGCTAAAATGTCTCCAGCAAACCGATTCAAGGTCGGATATTTGCTTCCATTAGTCTTCCACCAATTCAGAATGTCAAAATTTTGTTCTGGAGGAATAACATCATTAGCCAAATAGTAATCCAACTCCGACTTGACGGTACTACTAGGTGCACCCCCAGAGCTCCGCATAGAATCCACAAAATAATCACCAAGAACATCATTAACAGGTACAGATTGTAAGAACATCATTAACAGGTACAGATTGTAGTTGACCAACATATGCCTGAACTTGACTAACCCTTGAAGAACTAGAACTTGCCCCAGACCCTGTGCTCATATATTCACTTAGCAAGTCAAAACATAAGTTACGAATTCCGTGGATTTTTTCTTCTACATCATCCTGATCATAGAGTTTGGGAAACAAATACCCAATCAACTTCATTTTGAATCGAGGATCCAAAATAGTTGCCACAGCCATTATCCCATGAATTGCAGTCCAATACTTGTCATAATTTTCAACCATGTTTGACGCCATATCTCTTACCACTGGATAATTAGAGTCATGCCACTGATCTAATGACTTTTTAATCGAAAATCGTAGGGAAAAAGAGGTTGGCAGTAGGATACTTGGTTCTAGAAAATAATTCGGTTGCATTGTAAAACAATTTCAACTTCTCACATATATCAGATGCAAGCAACCAATCTTCATCACGTGACAACCATTTATATTGTAAATCTCGTTGCATCAACCTAGGAAAAACATCATTGAAAATCAAGGTAGTCGCAAGCATCAAATAAGTGGAATTCTACCTTGTTTTGCAATCTAAAGCCAACTTCTTACCACAATCAGTGTTCAACTGTCTAGCTGCTTCCATAAATTTTTCTTCCCTTTTTGGCGTGGATGTCTAATAAGCAACACTATTTCAAATTCTTTCAACACCATCATTTATAACTTCCAACCCATCATTCACAATCAAATTTAAAATGTGTGCAGAACATCTCATGTGGAATAAAGCACCCCCTAACATCATGGTGCCTAAATTAAGTCTCCTTAACAAAAAAAGTGACCATGCTATCATTAGTTGAACAAATTATCCATGGTTAATGCAGATCTCTTACGGTCTAAATTCCAATCCATCAATGCATCAGAAAGAACTTCAGCAGTATGAGGGCATGGCACATAAATGAACCTAACAATAAATATGCAATAATGTAGAACTATTAATCAATAACATTTATGATTTAACACACAATTATATTAGTAAATGTAAATAGAAATAATATATGTATACCTTATAATATGACTTTCCAATGCCCAATTGTCATCAATGAAATGCGTTGTGACGACCATAAACCCCCTCTTTTGATTACTCGCAGTCCACGTATCAGTAGTAATTGCAACTCTACTTTTGTTCCTCTCCAGCAATTTCATTGTTTTCACCATTTCATGATCATAAATCTTCGAAATATCACTTTTTATGGTATTTCTAGACACTGCCTTGAACTGTGGTTGGATAACACCCATCAACATTCTAAAACCATAGTGCTCAACCATTGCAAGAGGGTACTCATGCAAAATAATTGCTTTTGCAAGAGCCTCTCTTGCAAGCTCTTGGTCGAAGGCAGAAGCAATAACGGCAATCGACCCAGTCGATGTGGAAGTACTCAATATAGATTATCGAATGTCAACTTGACCACCCCTCTTCCTTAGACATATTTTAATATGCTCATTTAAATGACTTGTGCCATTCTTAGTCTTCCTTCCAAGCAAAGCACCACAATAATTACATTTAACTTTTTCTTCACCCTTTATGGTTATCAATGTAGTGATTCCATGCTGAAGATGTTAACTTTCTTTTTCTTACTTTTGGGGTATTGGTGGTACATGAACGGTATTATTAACATCAGTGGGAGGAGTGGGATTTGATTGTACCTCGGGTGATTGTAAATTATTCGCAATCACAGGTGTTGGATGAAAGCCACGATCACCAATAGAATGTTGAGATTCACATGTTCTGGGACTCTCTTCTGCCATATTCTACACATCAAGGAAACAAAAGAAATTATTTCCAAAATCAAATAAAAAAATACAGAAAAATCAAATAAACAAAGTCATAAACAAAGCAATGAGACTTGAGATTCCATGCTGGAGATGTAAGATGTTAATGATTGTCAGGCAAAACATGCTAGTTAATTAAACAAGAAAAAACGAGTTAGAGAAATCTCGAACAAAAATCAGATCCAAAAATTGATAAAACTTTCATATCACACCACCATATATGTAGCAAAATACTCATATCATTGTAAAAATTGATAGTCTAATTCTCATATTTTCTTCGAGTGTGTTTTTGCAAGCCAATTATGGCTCCTCTCTCCCTGCCCTCCTAGATGGAGGGATGTATCAATTGTTTCATTTGATCATCTTATTGATTTCTATTTCAAACAGGCTGCCAATGGCAAATTCATTGTTCTTGAAAGTTTTCAACTATAGGCAACAATTAAAGACACCATTTGGGAGACCATAAATGAAGTCATATTTAGGAGTTTTAGGTAGACCATTAATATAACATTGAATGAGGAGCAGATGCGTTATCGTCAGTGTTAGGGGATAAAATTCAGTATTGGTCTACTTTATTTTCTTGCTCTTCTGATCTGGATAGAAATATAACATTGAATGAGGAGCTTTCAGTCCCATTTCGGTGCCAACCAATGAACCAGGAGGAATGGATTCGTGTTGAGGGTTGCATTAAAAAATTGTTGTCATTGCAGCACAGCTTATGATCACAATAAAAATTTAGACCTTACGGACTCTCGTATCGAATTGGAAGTAAGGGTGACAAACAGGAACGAAGCTTGTATGTTGATGATGATAAATATTTTGGAGCAGTGCACTACAAAAGGATGGAAACATGTATGGTTTATGAGCAAGCATGCAAAAATTTCAATGGCAAATCCCTAAAACAAACAATGATAAGCATAGTAAAAAATTCTCAAAATTGAATATGTAGTAGAAGTTCATTTAAACGTTTTGATAAGTTAACTCAATCAATAAAAGTTGACATTCCACATTTTCTGTCTAAGACCTTCTCCTCCATAAGAGAATATCTTAAAAAAAGCCTTGAGCTTATAAATAAAACAAAAAATAAAATCTCCCATTGCATACTAGCAAAAACCCAACCAGAAAGCACTTAAAAAACATAACAAATCCAACCTAACTATAGATCAGTTCCCACTTAATAAGCTCTTTTGTAAATCAGTGAAGCAATGGTTACTTGTGTAGAGCAATGAAGCAATGGTCTCTCTTGTTCCTGATGACAGTGGAGATGACATGTCTTCTTCCACTTGCGTCTATTTTCAAGAAGAGAAAAATCCCTAATTTCACTGCAAAGAAGATTTGAGAATGAATGAAGATTTGAGACAAAGAAGATGAAATACAGAGAGAGAGAGAGAGAGGAAAGGAGAGTACCTGAAGATGAAATACAGAGAGGAGAGGAGATGAGAAAAGAGGTTGAGCGACGACCGACGAACGTTGAGCGTTGAGCGACTGTGAGTCTGCTGCTGTGAGAGGCTTCGTTTTCGACTGTGAGAGCTTCGAGTATGTCGTTGTGATAGGCTTCAACTTCAACTTCGATTCTTCGAGGGGACACCGCGACTGTGAGAGGCTTCAATTTCGACTATTCGAGGCGACAATTTTGACTCTTCGTCTTCGAGTGAGAAACTGAGAATGTGAGATGAGAGTGAGATTGTGAGAGATTGTATTTAGGGTTTAATCCCTTTATATATTTCAAGGGTATTTTAGTAATTTATCGGTTAAACGGATATCCATGGGGCAGAGCGGATATGGCCAAATTCGTATCAGCCCCGAATAATAAATGGATACAGCTTGAATATCCATATCCGCCCCAACCTCCATACACCCTTAACCAAATCTACCCCAAACGGGGGAGTGGGGCGAATATTCGTGAAAATCCGTCCCACTGCCATCCCTAAGCTGGGGAGGCTCAATACCCTTTAATTTTCATTTGTTCTTATTATGTTCTTCATTTGTTATTTTATTTTTCATCATTTTTTTTCTTCTTCTTCTCTTTTTCATCTTCATCTATTTTCTTCTTCAACACGTTGTTGAGCCTCCCCTAGCGCCGATATCGGCGCTAGGGGCCTAGCTCTTAAGAATTGTTCTGCTTGTATTATTCTGATCATTGTTGATTTTTACAGAAGAATGAAGTTGTAAGATGTGAATAATTTGTTTCGATTGTGGTAATCACGTGAATCTACAATTTTGATTGTGATGAAATCCCTCACTTTATCTTTTGTATACATGTACGTCTCAAATATGCAAATACAGAATAAAATCATTAAGAAATACATGTTTGGTATATCTTTTTATCACTTTTATTCTTTTAATATGCCAAAACATTCTTAGTTGTTAGGTTTACTCGAGAGCAGACAGGAGCTATGTGAAGACCCTTATTGCCTAAATCAACAACAATTAATAAATATAATTTTTGAGTTAAAGGCTCACAAATTATCCATAAATGTATGTTATTGGAAGCTCCTTATACTTCTCCTCCATTGTAAGAAGACTGATTTTACTTGCTCCTCTTTGCACCCTGTGCTAAGAAACTCATTTTCCTTGAAAACTTGTTCTCTTCAACTATTCCAAACACTGACGATAACTCATCTGCCACTTGTATCAAACATCCAACCAAACTTTCTAATTTATTGGATGTAGTTTATATATCAAACAACAACGAACTTTCTGACATTGATCAGTAACGAACTTTCTGACATTGAACAGTAATGTGAGGCTAGGGAATCAGGATTTGCAATCAGAATGATGTGATATCGTTAGAGGATGTTTTTTACAATTTCGAGATACACAAACACTTTGAAATTTTATCATTTTTTCAAGATCACGCCAAGTCACCTTGATTGCAAAACCTGATTGAAAAAACTTGGTTTCCTGACATTTTCATTGTTGGTTCAGGATTGTTTCTTTTGTTTTCGATCTAGAATCATGGAGTACCCTAACATGCTATTCACCGAGATCGAACATTACAGGCAAGTGAATCCATTTTGTTCAAAGAATTTCCTGGTAATTATCTACTTTTGTTACCCAGGTAAGGCACAAAAACCCTTTACCATATAAGATGAATTATATCTTTTTATACTAACCACGCGTCAGCTTCTCATTAGCTAGATTTGACAAAATAAGTTAACTTGAAACTGAACCCTAGTTTTAACTCTAGTTATGCCCTAACTCTCTATTTTCCTCTCTCTGTGTCTATCAAACAAAACAATATATAAACCAAAAACCCCCAAATCAATCTCTCTTTTTCACCCTCTCGCGCCGTGTTCGCCCAATACCAAAAACCCTTTGTTTGAAGGTCCTCCTCTCTCTGTCTCTGTTTCACTCTGTTTTGTTTTCCTGCTTTGAAAGCTTTCATCTTGTTTTCAAATTTTGATTTTTATTGATTTTTCAGTTATGGAAACTGAAATTCGCTCCGAATCGAAGATGCAAGCAATGGGTTTGGATCAGAAGGGTTTGAACTTAGAGAAAGGTGGAGTCTTTGAAGCTAAGAAGCCGCCTTCGAAGGTCATTGATGGAGGGAGTCCTGATGGAGAAAGCAGGGAATCTGTGGTAGACACTGTGACCCCATTGAGATGGGGTTCTTCATTTCGGTCTGATTCTGGATCAAATGGGGAGGTTTGTGATCTTGATTCGAGTCCGAGAACCCCAAAAGACGACGTTTTCGATCCGTTTGCACCGGGCCGAGAAGAGAAGCTCTTGGCGCCTCAAGTGAAGAAGATTCCAAAAGAGGTGAAGATAAGCATTTCTAGAAGATTGAGCTTTGGGGAAATGGAGGAGGAGGAGGAGGAGAAGGAGGGTTTGGGGTTGGAGTCTCCTTTGCAAGATGAGATTTTGTTGGAGACAATGTATGAATCCATCTTAGATGTCATTGTTTCAAGCCAGGCTGAATCAGTTGTAGATGGAGACATTGTTGATGAAGAAATGGGTGTTTGTGAGAAAGTGGTTCCAAATACCCCAACTAAGATTCCATTTCTCACTGGCATTGCGGAGATTTGTCCGAGCGCCCCGAAGAAAGCCAGATCGAATTCGAGGCATGTTATGGATATGGGGCTACGCCGAAAGCTCGAATTTTGAACAGCAGGGGAGGTTCTCCAATTGGTAATAAATTGATCTAGGGTTTCGGCTAGAGTCGAAATAGGAAATGGTGGAGGGAGTTCTAAGCTGATTTGGGTAGGAGGTAAGTTTTTGTACATTACTGGCTTTTGATACCCAACTTGTTGAATTATGTTCTAATGTAAATGGGTGTTTTAGGTAGAATGTCTGGGGATGTCTAGATTATCTTTTTTTTCTTCTTAGATTGAGATCTGTGGAGGAAACATTGTATAGTATTAGTGATATTTATCTTTGGGATTGAATTGAAAAGGCTTGTGTTCGAACTGAAATGGTGTCGACAATGATCAATAGAGTTTTAAGTCAAGGTTGATTGATGGTTTCTTACTTCTATATTTTCTATACAATGGTCTTCTTCTTATTTGAGAGATATGCAACATATTAGACTTGCAAATGTTCCTTTTGATCATCGATTGATGCAATAGTATTGTCATATGGATTTACTGGTATTCAATTGGTTGTTCATCACCATTTGAAGTTATAGTACATGCTTGTGATTACAGTTTTGACATCTTAGCTACATTTTCCTACTAGTATAGTCGATTTAATTGAGGCATTGGGAGTTTAGGGATATTTCTGGGTTGGAAAATTCTAGGCAGCCTGGTCTAAGAGCACCTATTTGTGCCTGGGAGGGTGCTCCGCACGGACCAACTCTACCCTCTCCAACTTTTTCAAACCCATGGAAAGAAGGTTAGAGTGGTTCGATCACGTGCAGACCACCTCCCAGGCACAAAACGGTCGGATCATGCTGCATAGCAGAGCTCGGCTGGGTTAGTAAAAACTTGTTTTTGTCCCTAATGTGCTAGACCTTTTTCTAATTTTATCTGTTTTCCTGAATCCTGATGATACAGATAATTACAGTGTTTTAGTTAACTCTATGCTACCTAGTATTTTCCAGAGTTAAAAAATCTTTATATCTCTACGAAATATTTATGACTGTATTTTCCTAGAAATTTGTGATAACTTCCAAATATGGTAATACTTCACACTTTTACAGTATCCATCAATTCCCATTTCTAAACACTACTTAGAAAGAGAGAGAACTTATTAAGTATGATTAATCTTGACATCCAACAATGTTCCAAGTGGAGTTTGGAGTGGGCTAATGTTCATGAATTTATATGATAAACCAATTACCAATAGTATAATGTTCAATAGATGAATAATCTGCTTTTGTTGTTGAATATTCGCGGTGGCATTTCCTTGAATATATGCTCATATCTGATATTTTGTATTGATTTTCTACACTTCAAGTAGTTGGACACTTGCTAAGAAAATTTGAGCTCAAGGAGCGTATAACATTTGCAAATGGATTAAGAGATATTCTACATTCCTTTCTCATTACCATAGCAACTTCTTGGAATTTTTTTCTCCTTATGTTGAATGGGACAATGTCGCAAACCATTTAGCAACTTCTAAAGATAATTATTAATAGTGTTAAACCATAGCAACTCCTAAGATGGACAACTATTTAATGCTTAGGCATTTTATTTTGATTAAGTTTTATATTATAACCCACAATCGCAGCAAAAAAACACATTTACTTGGTTTGGTCATGTAAATGTTTATTTTTGAAAAACTGAATGGTTAAAGCTTCTGTGCATAAATGATCAAAGCAGTAAAATCATCTCCTTCACTTGTTGCTTGAAGTCTTTCCATGAGACATTTTCTCAATGCCACAACTTAAAATATAAATGAAAATTAATAACCTTATGCAGTGTTTTACAAATGGTCAAAAAAAAAAAAAATTCATAATGAAACCATTTTATATGATTGTTCTATCCACAAATAGAAGGAAAAGTGAAATGTTTATCGACACTCTAAAGCATCACTTTTAGACATTTGATTTTAATCATGTTATATGTTTATAATTAACAAGCTACATGCACCTCTATCTATACATCTTTGATTAGATCCGATATCCTGACCATTTCAAGTTAGAATAAATTTATAGATATTGGAGTCACATTGTGGACTCGTTCCCTATTAGCAATGAGGTTTTTTGAGTTAAAACCACACTTGAAGATCAACCGTGTTCAAATTAGAGACAATATCGTTGCTTGAAGACTGAAAATCTTATGCACATGATGCATTGCGGTTCAAAGGGTTTAATACCCTTTACCCATAGTCCCAACAGGAACTTATTGGTTTGCAGTAATCTGCACTTTATAGTATACTCATGCTAAAGTTATAATCGAGAATCAAAATAATTATCTCCAATCAAGTTGTAATTATCATAAATAAAAAAAAAACTAGAAATGACATTTAAAACGTTTGTTAAAGTCGAGAGTTTGAGAGAAGAGCAGAAAGTCCACCAATTAACACCCATGTAATGCTAAAACGAGTCGGGTACATGTTTAAGCTTACCTCTAATTGGTTTGGATGAAGTAAAGTTGGATGTTAAGTTTGCGAAAAATTAAGATCACACGTATCCCTATAGGTAAAATCAACAACTGTTTATGTTATTGAAATCTTCCTGTTAATTAGTATGCAAAACAACAAAACATATTCTGGTATTCCAAATTACAAAAGAAAATCTATACCAAACTTCATTAAGGTTTCACACCAATAAGACACTTTACCATAACCCAACTAGTTATCAGTCATCTATACCAAACTTCATTCTTCAAACTGAAATAGTAGAAAGTAGATATTAATTCCAAAGAACCAATAATGCCAAAGGATCCAGGTTGCCCTAGCTAGGAGTAACTATGCGCCTCCTCTGAGTATGCGATTGACTATCAACCAATACCGTTTCTTTCTTCTTTCATGGATCAACCGCACCTCGTCCACACACCATGAGCTTGTTCAACCCCTTTTTGGTATCATGAGGGTGAGCTAGCTAGCTAGCCAGCCATGGTCAGTACTACTACATGATGGGAAAATGATGAAACTGTAATACTGAGAGGAGGTGATCAATGTATAGCAATGGTTTGATACTTTATATACAATGAGGGTTTGGTTTGTTTGAGTGGGTGGGTGGTGATGAACCTTGATAGCAAAATATATATATAAACCAAGTGTGAGATGACACAAGAAGAAAAGTGACTCAACATGGAATGTCTAAAGAAAAAGTTTTAGAGAAAGTGAAGTTAGGGTTTGTTAAAGGAAGGATCTTCTATGGCATATGCGGCGAGCACCTCTGTAATTGCTGACATTGCCCCATCTTTCTTTAAATTTTTTTATTAGAGGTTTAGTAATTTGATTATTAGCACTATTAAGTTTCTAGATCAATTACTTCATGGAGGTGGGTTTCAACCGTGCTATGTTTTCTCCAATCAAAGAAATATTAATCTATAGCCAATGATAGGAACCTTCGTTACTAATTTTTGCGACCACCAATCCACTGTAAACCACAAACCATGGCCATCCAATCTTCATTTGAGTTTCCACAACCAACATTCATCAATTTGAAATTTGTGTGATTTCCGTAACATTTAGCATCATTCCGGAATGGTAAATTGCATGTCTATCAAGAATAGTGGAGAAATGAAATACAGGAAATGGATAGAATAGAGGAGGAAGGGAGTTATGTTTTGGGGTTGCAATATCCCATTACCTTTCTTATATAGAAAAAGATACTGAATTACATATTCTCATCTACCCCTTATCAAGATCGATTATCAATCATTCTTACCCTAATCACCAATGTTCATCTTTAGCAAATCATACTCAAACCGACTCTTCGAGGTAAAGTGAAATCACAATCCTTGCTCCGGACTAATAATTTGATAACACATTTTCTACTAACATTCACAATAAACACTAAAATTAAAAATACAATTCTAATTGCATTCTTCATGAATTTAATCTAGTGTTAAGCATTTATCTATACAACTATAAAAAAAAAAAATTGTATAATGTAGTCGAATCCTGCTCTCATTGACCTTGACTTGCATAGGAAATACACGTGAGCCAATGATCAACATTGTGGTGGCCGATGACACTTCAATGTTAAAGTCAAACAAGGCTGGAGGAAAGCTTAAAGCTGTAAATTGAGTTATGTAGCGTACATTTTCTCTTCAAATCAGTGTCTTATTTATAATGCGAGAGTCTTCATTCGGCTCTTTGATGGCGTAGTAAGGAAAGAGATCTTGCTGGAGATTCGTTTCTAATTGGGAGTCGTTCATGTAGGAGAGTTTTCCTACATGACTTGTGTTTCTAGCTCTGCGGGAGATGTTTCCCTTTTAAAGTGTTGTCCATGCAAGAAAATTTTCATGCACGACTTATAGTATGTGAGGTGTTTCCTAGTCGAAACCAATGTGTTTTTAGCCTGTCCGTCTTAGGAGATCCCCCTGATACTTGTCTGATTAGGCCTTACGTGTATTGGACTTTATCATGTGACGTGCGGGCTTAGTAGGGCGTTGCAACTTGGATCCAACTCTCTAGATTCTGTCAAACTGGACTTACTGCTATTTAGGCCTTGCAGATTTGGTGGGCAACCAGACCCACTTTATCCCGCTGTCGAGATTATCTTGACACGCATACAATGCAGATTAAAGGATAGTTTAGTGTATCATCAGTATATATCAAACTGAGTTGGATATAATATTTTAAGCCAAATTGTAATCAAGTCGTCGACAATTTAACAAATACAAATAAACTTAATAATTAGAATACATGATTAAAATTGTAAAAAAATTAAGATGAAAAATATACAAGTTTAATCTGAAAAAATTGAAATATGGGAACATAGTAGGATCATAATTACAAATTATAGAAATAAATAAATAAAAATTGTTATAGAAATAAAATAAAAAAAATGTGGTAGGGGGTTATGAGCAATCCAACCCCCAACCTCCTCATCCCCAACTGAAACATCATCTTCCCTCCCATTTTCTACCCTCTTTAAAGCCAATCCCACCGATGCGTCTTGCTTCGTTTTCATTCATCAATCACTGCAATCCATCCATAATACATTACAACGTCCAACAAGTCTAAACAAAACCTTGAATCGCTTTATCACCCCAAACATAAAGATCATGAAGGAATTTCATCAAACAGATCAAACCCCCTTAGCAACCCAACATCATCATCAGGTGAGACATCTCACCTTCTCATCGCCGGATCAACATCCATCACCTTTTGCGTCTCTATGGACGATTTTCGTTGTCGGATAAGGTATAACAACACCAGGTTAAGCTGTCAAAGTTGTTCCTCCCAATTTCGCAATTCAAACTCAAACCACCACCAGACATTGACATTCTCGGTGCGCTCGTCACTGCTGCATTCACTGAATCCCCCATTATTACCAACAAATAGGTCAAAGATAGTTTTAGTTGAGTTGTTGTTGTGATGCGACTTTGTTTGTTTCGATTCGATTCAAAAGAGGGAGATTGGCTTGTGCTTATGCTTGCCATTGCACGGTGTATATTGATGAAAATATAATTGCTGCAAATTAAAATAGGTACGGAGTTACCGATTTTTTTTTGGTTGAGTTGCGGACTAGGTCACTCACGTTTTGTGACTTTGTCCAAGATTGTGCAAGGAGTTTGATAGCCCCGTCATCCATAGGATAAAACAACCCAGAATTTTGTATCTGTCTCATTCAATCACATGCACTCTTGACAAACGAAAATATATTCACCCTATTACTTTCTTTTGCTCATAATCACAAGAAACAATGAGTAAATACGAAATTACAAAAACATTGAAACTCTGTGAAATTCTCTGAGACAGATTGTTTCCAAAATAAATAACACTCTCTGAAATATAAACTGTTTACAAAAACAAAACTCTGAGATAGATTGTATTTGAAACTCTGAAACTATTGCTATTTTCTTTATTGATCCGAGAGAGAGCCAGTATATATAGGCTAGTAGAAAATCTTTTTGAGAGAAAACGTGCCTTAAAAGGCGGTGAAAATCACGAAAAAATGTGGAAAGAACAAGACTGAGTCAGAGGCAACAAGATATTTTATTTTTCAGCACGCGCGCGTGGAGTGGACCAACATTGGTCTAACTCTTCCCTCCTTCACTAAAGTGGGTGCTCCTTGCGGTCAAAGCCCAAGTTCAAACGCTATCCTTATTAACTTCTCCAGAATGAGTTACATAGATTAGGGGTGGGCATCCAATCCCGCGATCCCGTTCCCGTCCCGATCCTGTCCCGTCCCGATTTTCCGGGTCTTAATGGGATTGAATAATTTCATCCCGATCCCGTCCCGATCTAGAATGGGATGAAGATTTTCAATCCCGCCAATCCCGTCCCGTCCCGAACTAATTTATTAATATTAATTATTAATATATTTATTTAATTATTTAGGAATAAGCCATTTGATAAGGGAAGCTTGAGCAAATATGTAACACATGTTTATGATATTCCTGGAAGTCTCAATCATGTTGCACCTACACGTATGCAAGAGTTATCTGTCATGACATGAAACTATTGTCATTTGTATTTATCTAGTATGATAAAATGTGAATTCAACATAATTCGACTCTGGATTAACAAGAATCCAAAGGTCTTCAAATATTCGAGTTCATATTGTTTTGTTCAATATTAATTTGGATTCATATTTTTCTTTTTTATCAATTTCAATAGTTTGTTAATTGAAGATGGTACTGCTATCTGGATACAACCAAGTTGAGGCTCTATATATTGTTCTGTAGTACGTAAATATTTTTATTAAAAAAATTTTAATGGAACTTCTAGACTTCTATGTATTTCAACAATAGTTTTTATTTTTAATATGTTCTATGTATTTTAGAACTTCAGTCTTTTAGACTTCTAGTTGATAATATGTTCAAAATGTATTTTCCAAATTATCACGCTGATCCTGTCCCGTCCCGTTCCGAACCTGTTTGGGATGGGACGAGGTCGTGATGGAGTTTTTCCCATCCGATCCCGTCCCAATCCCGTATGAACGGAATGGGTATATGTTGTCCCATCCCGTCCCGTGCCCACCTCTAACATAGATGATATGACACTAAATAATACAAAGTGAATGCTTTCGCAAGAGGCGAATTTCATTTTATTTAATTCTTTTGCTTGGAAGAAAGGAAGAATTGGAGAAGAAAGACGTCGGCGAAATCATAAAGATAGAGAAAGTCTCTCCATATTTAATTTGAAAATTGTTATGGGTTTTGGTGAATGGGTTTTTAAATTTAGTCTTGGATTAGTAGTATTTGAGCTGATTGGAGAAATGGGTTCTTCTCTTTGTAGATTTTGTTGATGATAGTGGTGAGAAAAATGAGATTTTGGTGGATTGAATTGATGGAATTTGGGTCTCCTTGTTGGAGGAATTTGAATTTGAACATCAGTTATGGTGAGTGGAGCTTAAGAGAGAAAGAGAGAGATATTTAAAAGAATTGGAAGTTTATAGTTGCATTCCCAAACAACATAGGATTGGAAAAGTTGAAATGGTGTGAAAGTTACAGAGAAAGGGTTGGGGCTGAAGGCTTCTTAGGGAGTTTTGGCCATTCATTTTTTATGGAGATACCTATTGGACTTCTAAATCCGATTTTGTAATTTTTGGTCCGGTCCGTTCTTGTGTGGTTATGAGTGTTTTCGATTTGGTCCGATCTTTGGTTTTGGGTACTCAGACCGATTAATCGGATTGGCTCAGTTCTGGTTTAATTAATTTAAGGTAAAAGTAAAGATAAAAATTAGTCTTGATTGATCAATGACGTGGACTTAACAGTTTTGCTAGAGAACGAGAATTAGGTTCAATTAATTTTCAAAGTGATAGTCAAACTGTAATAGATATACACTATAAATTAAAAGTGCAAAATTATAAAAACCCTTTTATATTTATATTTATTTTAAAAAATGTTATTAAATGTCAAATTATAAAACTAATGAGTGCCAAATTCTAAAAAACCTTCCATCTCTTTGGAAGTCTCCCCAGGTGGAGGTATTGAGTAATTCTAGCTGGCCTGGGAAACCAGCGAGGTTGGTGCCTGGGAGGGGGTGAATTTACACTTTTGCCCCCTCCTTTTTAAACACTTTTTTAAAAGGTTGTTAAAGAGGGAGGGGCAATAGTGTAACTTCGCCTCCCCAGGCAGTCAACCCAGGCTGGAAACCCATGCCATTTAGAATTTCTGGGAGGTATTATTGTGTTGCTTTAACTTCCTTGTACTAGTCTTGAACAATCTACCATCTCACCCTACGGTCAAATTCTCTAGTTTTTTTTTTTTTAAGTAGTAATCAAATATTAACTGATTGTTGAAATAATAATAAATTGTAAAAGAACTAGAGTATGTTCCGTGTCGTTGGCACTTTATATAATTTTATTTTTATTAAATATTTTGTACTAAACACCTCTTTATTTTTACTCTAAATCAGTATTGTAGTGTAAACTTTTGGTAAATATATAGACTTAGACTCAGTCAAACTTGAATTAGTCGGGGAAAAATTTTTAGCTTTGAATCAGTCAAATTTTGCTAAATATATATTACAAATTTTAGAGTTAGACTCAGTCAAATTTGAATCAGTCGGAGAAAAAAATTAATCGCCAAGAATGAGTTCTCCCCCAATCTTTGAATTCACCAAAATATGAAGTTTAGAGTTTTTGTTTAAATATGCATTAAGATACCCGACTCATTTTTTTTAGTATGATCGGCCCGTCTCATTGCTTTGAAAAATATTAAAAACGTGAAATACTTTATATGTTTTTTAATTATAAAATATATATTTTTAAAATTTTAGCGTTCGTGTTGAGTATTGATTTTGTTGAAAAGATCTTAAAAAATGCATTTCAACGATATTAATTTTACCAAAATCCGATAACGATGTAGATAATTATGATAATTTTCATTTTGCTAAAAGCAAAACACAATATTTTCTCTCTATGCCATATGTACATTCCACCAACTTTCTTCTAAGATTTTTCATTATTTTTGCCCTTCTACATGTTTAATATTTACAAATATGCCATCATAAAAAATGAATCTCAACCCTCAAATTCAATATATTTTCCAACTTTTAATCATAACCATCTTTTATCTCTAATTCTTTCAATTTGACTTTGTCTCAGTCAGCAATGAATAGTAAAATACCACTCTAAATTATAATATAGATATTATGATGTACCTCTGTAAAACCGAACTTGTAAGTGGTAGGTGGAAATATGTTCAACATCTTCTTCTATATAACAACAGTGTGGGAGCCTGGGAAGTGACTTTATCATATGAGCTTGCAAAATTGAACTGATCTTCTACATTTCCTTCATATTTTCCATCATGTATAATTTCATTTACTTAATTTGATCTGCTTCTTTCTCAACTTTTCTGACATATAGTTTCCATCCACGATTTTAGCATTTGAATGATAAGATAAGTAAGCAAATATCATGAAAACTACATGATAAGATAATGGGCTTGTCTAATTGGTTCCACCCCCTCCCTTGCCCGTTTCTTCACTCGTTTTCTCACCAATTAGAATTCCCCTAAGATAATCTTATTTTTTTTGGAAAGTGAGCTGGGGTTTTTAGGATCCCCGAACCTTATATTAAAAAAATGATGATAAAAGTTACAATCGCTCATACGTTCACTCGTTACATCATCTACAGAATTATAAACTTGCGTCAAAGCTTCAACAAAAAACCTAAATGGTTCTAGATTCACCATCTTTAAGTGGGGAGTAACCTTGCAAAGTGTTCTGCTACTAAAGTGGTTGCATGATAGAGCTGCCATAACTTTTCTTCCTCATAATTACCAATCAATCATTTAATCAGTCTCATGACCTGATTTATACTTAATATAGGCCCCAAGATGTATGAGAAGTCGTCATAGAAAATCGAAACACAATGAATTATGATATAGAAACTATTGAATGCGAGCACTAATCTAGCGTCCCCATAAGGTTCTGATAAGCATTTGCATTCTACCTGTATTATCAGCATCAGTTACCTGAATTTAGGATTTGTCTTCTTGCTTCGAGAAGACTTTCGAGGAACATATTCCGTGGGAGGCTGGATTGTGTTAACCGCATGTTCTTCACCAATGGTGTTTTGCCCTTCCTTTGCTGCGTCCGCTTCAAGTAAACCTTTAATTTTGGTGAGTAATGCATCATTGCCTATTCTTGCAATTGTTGTATTTAAAGCATTGATGACTTGGGGTGTTAGCCAATCTATGGGCATTGTTGTATTCAAAGCATTGATGGCTTGGGGTGTTATCCAATCCATGAGCGTTGTCGAAGAGCTCGTGCGATCTTCCCCCTGTCTTCCATCAGTCACCTCTCGTATTACTT
The DNA here is from genome assembly GCA_003290165.1 of Berberis thunbergii. NCBI lineage: Eukaryota > Viridiplantae > Streptophyta > Magnoliopsida > Ranunculales > Berberidaceae > Berberis > Berberis thunbergii. The sequence goes on along the minus strand of QNQO01001365.1, from coordinate 222,952 downwards.
CATCTTCAACCCGTGGTGCTTCACTTATCATGTGAAGTGTTTTCCTCGGAGTCTTCATTGTATCTGATAAGCTAGGTGCATCATTATCTTGCGCAAGACACTCAAATGAGTTGGCGGTGACTAGAAGAGCCTGAGTATTTGTGACTAGTTCAGTCTCCTCTACAACTGCTAGTTGCAAATTTGGATTTGCAGCTGTTAAAGCATCATGAGATTCATTTTGCTCAATGGGTATGGGGTCACTATCTGACCATTTCCTTTGCATGAATGCTTTATGCTTAATGGTGCTATCTGGAGCATCACTATCCTACACTTTTATAACTGGAATAGGTGGACAATTGTTATCGGGTTCCCTCGAGGTAACAACACTTGGATTACTCATTTGCCCTGCATCAATTTCCTCTGCGCTTGGCAACCTTTCCACAATCTGTAGATCATAGTCTGCCTGGCCAGCATTCGATTTAGCATCAGCCCTAGCATCATTCCCCTAAGATGATCGCAAACGATAGTGGTTCTGATTGGTTGGTTGTGCACAATTTGAAAACCATAATGAAGGTTCCAATCATTGTGAATTTTGAAGTTTTATTTGGGAAATTACTGGAAGGATGGTTATAGATTGTGTGGTTTTCTACTTTTTAAGATAATCTTCTACTTGCGAAAAACATGTAACATCTGTGAAAAGACAATTGAACCATTCAACAAATTTTTGATAAAGTAGAAGTACGAGTAATTTTCACTATGAACCCTAAAGTCGTTAAATAATAATAATTTTCATCCAGAACTTAAAAAAATTATATTTTATTATCTTACTTTTTCAAGAATTTTTTTTTTAATGTCACTCATGTGTTTATACCTATTAGAGTTAGGCCATCATTTTGAAAACTATTTAAGTCTAATTCTCGTTTTCTGATGAAATCGTTAAGTGCACATTATTGACTGATCAAAATTAATTTTTGAATTTTTTACATTTACATTAGATTAAACCATAGATAAGCCAAAAAAACATTATTGGAGAAGATAAGTCCTAAACACCAATTATTTAAAAATCTGTACGGGTCAAATAATAAAGGTCACATGAACTTTTAAATTGAGTTGAAAAAATGATCCAGGAAGCAAATGGTACTAAACTATATCCCATGAATCCATCTCTCAATAGGCCCATTTATGTTCCCCTAAAGAAGCCCAACCGTCACCCACGAGCCTTTGTGACGACTACACAATGCCCAATCCGCAGCAGAGAAATTCTTTTTGGAGCAAAACGTCCATTTCAGTAACTTCGTATCAGTGAAACAACTCACTGTCACAACTGCAATTGTTAAACATTTTTTTGCCAATACACTACTCACCTGTTTGAACAAATGCCTCACAGAGAGAGAAGAGCTAAATATCAGCTAAAAAAAAACTCCCCCATAAACGCAGACAAAAGGCTTTGTGTAACTTTTACTCGGGAAATCTCTAGTTCCATGTGATCGTTGCCTTCACATCGTCTCTCCTCTACCCTCGAATAAAACCCCACTACTACCGGTTGGTTCCTCTTGTCTCGCTTTATTCAAATGGTTTGGAATTGAAGCTTTGGTCTTTGGAAGTGGAGGAGTACAGAGTTGGGTTGTTGCACGAGTTATTGAACTTGACACTTGAGAAAAGAGCTTCAATACATCATATTGTGGAGTTCAAGGAGGAGTTTAGTCTTACTAAGCATACTTACCAGATGGTTTTGAGGCAGCCTAGAATGTTTTTTACTTGGCTGGAACTGAGACGAATTGTTTTGTTTAAGAATTAAGAAAGAGATGAATAATCAAGCTAAGGGCAATAGGGTCTGAAAATTAATTTTTAACGATTTATAACATGAACTTAACGATTTCGTTAGAAAATGAGAGTTAGACTTAAATAATTTTTAAATAAGTGTCAAACTTTAATAGGTATAAACAAATAAGTGTCAGACTAAAAAAAAAAACTCTTTTTAAACTGCATTACATTTTCTACTCTATCTTCCTATCATACCAATTTTTGTCTGTATTAAATAATTAAACTACATTTGCATTTTCTCCCCTCAACTAACTAGATAAATTTATATTAATAGCTTAATCCTCACCTATTATTTATAATTAGAGATTGACTCAATTATAGATTTTATTTTTTCCTTTTATTTTTTCTTTCTTACCAAAAAAGATCACATATTATTTTAACAATTCAAGTCTCCTTCTCATTCTCGCGAAAAAATTATTTTCAAACTTTTTTTAATTATGTCACCAAGAGTCAAAATTATAATATTCAAAATAAGATTAATAAACCACAAATAACATTAAAAATGCGTAAAGTCTAATCATGTGGTTAGTTTCATGTAATATACTACTTCACAAGTTAAGATTTCAAACCCTACAGAAGGTGTTTAATGGTTCTAGGATCAAATAAAAATCATGTTCCCCTTTTAGAAAGAAAAAACATATGTATGCTATACACACACAACAAAATAATAATAATAATAATATAAATAAAAAAACCCTCAAACATGGCTAATTAATGCAAGATTATATTTATTTTCAGAAAGAAAGAAAAGAAAAAATAAAGATAAAATAAAGGAAAAAAATAATTCTAATTATAGATAATATGTAGGCATTAAGCTATAAGTAAGAATCTATTTAGTTTGGTTGATGGGAGAAAATGTAAATGTTGTTTGATTATTTAATATGGGCAGAGTTGGTATTTAGAAAGTTGGGATAGAAAATGTAACTTAGTTTAAAAAACAAGGTAGTATTATGTAATTTTGTTTTGCGAAATTTGGGAGCAAGGACTGTGATTCCATGAAATTTAGCAAATTTTGAGATATCCAAATTAAAAAAATAAAAATACATCATTTCAACGAGTTATTTCAAAATATTTCATGTCTTTCATAAATTTCGACATTTTCGTGTAAAAAATCAAAAAGTTATGAAGCAAATTTCAATTTTTGGCGAAAATATTTTGTCATTTTTTGTAGATTCGATATTTTCATGTAAAATTTAAAGAATTATGAAGAAGATTATATTTATACTGATATTTGTGTACGTAGCTTCATTTAATATATTTATTAAGTTAATTTACTTGTACCTTAACTTTTCGCATATTCATATATGTTTGATATACTCTTAAAAATTTTACATTTTTCTACATACAACAAAATATTTCTTAAAATCAGAATACTTAAATAACTTCGAAAGCCGAAATGACAATCCTTGCTTGGGAGCGCAGTAAAGAAATAGCACAATGGATTGCTTAAAGCTTGGTTGATGCTCTGAATTGTAAAGTCTCTACCTCCATTAATTCATAAACCATCAAATGCAAGTCCCAGTCACCTTTAATTTGTCTTCCATGGACAAAGGCTTCCCCAGAAGTTTCTGTGAACTAAAGCATCCAAAAGCCAGGAAAAGCAAATTAAAGAAGAACAAAGTTCCCACTGGAGTTGTGTAGATAAAACTTCCCCACATCAAGCATTCCCATACTTTAATTTTCTATAAATCAAGAAAAACACATACTATTGCTCATTTAGACTCGCCATAACATACATTCATAAGTTAGTATGGCTGGTCCGGGATTGAGTCAAGGGGGAGGATTTTGTCGATTCATCGTGGTTGTGATAATCGCGATACTTGTTATCCTGGGGGGTCTCATAGTTCTTATAACTTGGCTCATAGTTCATCCCAAAAATCCAGTCTACTCTGTGGAAGATGGGAAGGTCCATGGGTTCAACCTACAGAACAACCATCTCAATGGGAGCTTTGATTTTGTTATAAAGGCATATAATAGGAATCGTAGAGTTTCTGTGTACTATGATTCAATGGAAACGATTGTGTCCTACAATTATCAAAGAATTGCCTTTGCCACAATAGACCCTTTCTTTCAACCGCGACAGAATGTAACAAGGCTTGAGGTCAAGCCCGTGGCTCAGAATGTGACATTATCCGGGACTGTTGCTAAGGACCTTAGGGTTGAAAAATCATCGGGGGTGATTGAATTTGAGGTTCGAATGAAATCAATTATACGTTTCAAGGTTGGGAAGTGGGAATCAAAGCATTATACGTTAAGGGTGCTTTGTTCTCCGGAAGTGCATTTGGATCCATCAAGGGCGTTTGAGAGGGTGAATTGCTATGTACGTACTTAATTTGTTTTATGTTTGATGAAATAGTTGTTCATGTTTTAAACTTTGATGATTGTTTGAAGATTGTATGAAAGGCATTTGAGAGGTCCAATTGTATCTTTTTTTTCACTCTGTGTTAATTTTCATTACAAGATTGTTTCTTTTGTGAGTGTTACAATTGTATCAATGATCGAGTTTTTTTATATTGAATTGTTGTACCCTCTACATTGCAATTTCATTTAGGTTGTGTTTAGTTGCAAGGAAATTTTAATTTAGCATCCCTTCTTTACCTTTAGGCAAGGACGTGACATTGCGAAAAATGTTACGAAATATTTCTTTTTTTTCGAGTTACCAAAATTTATTTCAAATTTTGAATATTTTTTTTATTAGGTCAATCTCAACGGTCGTACATTTTAACATGTTATAATTTTATTTTATTATTACAATGTCATTATATAAGTAATTTTTATGCAATGTGTAGTTTGTATGATATTATAAGTTTTTGAAATTCTTTGTGAAGTATGTAAGAGTTTAAAACGTTTAAATTATATTAATAACTTCAAAACTACAATCAAAATTTTTACGCTTTTACTATACACAACAAAATATTTCTTAGAATCAACTTGCTGAAATTACCTCTAAAAACGAAATCATAATCCTTGCCTCTAAGGAATGGTAAGGATTGCATTTTGGGAAATTGCCTACAAGACTTTTACCCTTTTATTAGGGTTGAAAACCGAACCGACGGTTCGCTTTTTCACCTAAACTGTTAATCAAATTGACTTTGGTCGGTTTTAAAATTTTCAAATCGAAACCGAACCGACCATTAACAAAACCGAACCTATTCTAATTAATGCAAACTGTAACCAAGCCGAACCAACTAAAATTGTACTAAACCGAAATAAATCCAAACCAACCGACTATTTTAAACATACTATATTTATTATATATAATCGTTTGGTTTGGTTTTGTCGGTTAAAATCACACAGAAATTGAAAACCGAACCGACCACTTCGATTTTGAATTTTTTTAACCGAAACCGAGCCGAACCAAACTTAAACCAAACCATTTGATCGGTTCGATCGGTTTAATCGATTTGGTCGATTTTTGTTCATCCCTACTTTTTGTAGTGGTTTTCATAGGTTTTCTCCCAACATAAAATCAAACATTTTGGTTCTAAAACGGATAGAGCTTGAAATTGGTTTGTCCCATTGCAGAATAATTAGGATATGTTTGGGGCCGCATTGGGCATATCTAAATTGTCGTGATAACTCCTTAATCATAGCTCGACCATGTATTTTATTAACAAAAACTTGTAATTAAAAACTGATTTCACTACGATCTAGACCACAGAAATGAATCACACATGAACTACATTGTGTTTTTAGTATGCTCAATTCACATTGAGCTTCAGTTTCATTTTGGAAAATTGCCTATAGATATACATTTTTACTGTTATTAAAAATTAGTGTTACCCCAAATTTCTTTCTTCTTCAGTCTTTCTTTATAAACCCAAAACTCACAAACTTTTTTTGTGTGTCTTCCTAACAAATCATCTCATTCCTTAAGCAAAATTTTCTTCTCCAACGTCCACTCGTTTTGAACCTGAATCACCATTACCATGCCCCCATCCGACCTCTATCATTCCCCCCCAATATCATGGATGGAACTGAAGTGAACTGCCACCTCATCCCACCACCATCATCCAAGCCAGTGGCGATCCTGAGTCTCCGGGAGCCCTGGGCGAATTATTTGTATTCAAAACGCGAGCAGTATAGATATGGGATATGTTAAGTCTAAATGACTACATAAGTACATCGAGGATCTAACAATTATTTGATAATATAACCTGTTGATGTAACTATTGGTAAATGTATATAAAATTCTTCAAGTATATATCCGCACGTATCCGTATCCGTATCCAATTTTAAACACCTATGTTGTATACCTTTGCTTCCTACAGACATAGTCAATCTAGTGCATTGAGATGTTGACAAACGTAAATCAATTATATAAGCGGCCTCTTGTTACCGGGAAGGTCTCATTTAACACTAATGTTCCTGTTAATTTGTAATTTTGAATGAATGCTTCATAAACATAAGCTAAGCAGTACTTAAAAATTAAAAAACATACAGAAAAAATGAGTTTAATATCTTATGAGTCATTCTCAATATGTCCTGGTGTTAGCAAGGAAAAAGTAGTAAATGAAACTGAACTCTAGCTAGGTTATATATTCCAAATTTCAAGTAGATTCTGTTACAATCCAATAATACAATTTCTTTCTAGGTATTTCCAGCTACAAAAGTCAACCTATGATCTTCTTTTACTTTCTTAAGATTTCATGCATCATGACTCAAGTCAATTTCCTGGATTCTAGGAAATTCTTCTTCATGGGATCACAAGATGATATGTACTTGAGAAATGAAGCAAAATTCGTATCCTTGTATCTCCTAGGATTGGCTTCATCTTCAACCAGTTTCGTCGAAGGCCTAATGGTGCATTCGAAAGGTAAACTATGCAAAGAAGCCACTGATATGCGCGGTTTAGATGAGTTTACAAGAACCCTATGTAGCACGCTCTTGTATCTCCCATTGCTAAATATCTGCCAACACAATTAGACCAATCAATCAATGTGTGATATTATAAACATGAATGAAAAAACTTGAATCTTTATTAGAATTCACTATGAGTAAATTGATGAACTTACCTCAAGATGGTCACCAACATTGACAACAAAAGAGTTGGGAATAGGCTCAACTGTGAGCCATTTGCCTTCATGTTGTATCTGAAGTCCTTCAACTTCATCTTGTAGCAAAAGTGTGAGGAAACCATAATCAGAATGGGGTGGCATACCGAGTGTTAGATTAGGTTCAGGGCATGGCGGGTAGCAGTTGACGATCATTAGCTGGCTTCCATCATCGAATTCCTTTAAAATATCATCTTCATCGGCTGTTCCTACTAACCCTAGGCTCTCTAGGACAGCTTGCATCAGCATAAGAAACAAGTATTTGGTATGTTTGGAGAAAGAACCCATTGCTTTCCTGATAAAGATAGTGATTAATGTTATAATTTATTGTTGGTGACAAAAAATAAGTGCTTATTATAATTAGTTGGTAAGCTTAAACTAATTAATGAAGATCAAAATCAAATACAGTACCCTTAGCAATTGAAGGAGAATCTCTAATTCTAATTACCTCAAGTCCAAAGGAGAAGTAGGCCAATGGGGAAGAACATCTGGTAATGGATGACACATTAGCTTCAAGAAATCCCTCCAACAGAACACACCATCTTTGCTCTGATTGAAACTTGTTCCATACCGAACCGGTGCAGATGTATCGGCTGACATGTACTTTGCTCTCTCTTCATAAGGGAGCTCGAAAAAACCGTCGGCTTATATCAATCATACTGTGTATTGTTTCATTAGGAATGCCATGGTTTATAACCTACACCATTTAGAACAGTTTAATTAAACTCAATATATCTTTACCAAACAAACAATTAAGAACTTTGTTTACAGAAGAAAATCATAACAAAATCTCTTTTTATTGCATGTGAAAATGAAATCCTATACCTACTTATTCTTCAACAAACATGAAGTTCTAATAAAGCTCATGACATGCAATATGGACCTTTTATTTGCAATCCAACAAAATTGGATTGTTTGGAGACGATAGAGCGATTAAACATACAAACAAATGCGGCACAAGGGTCTTAATACAAACCTGAAAAAACCCGTAACTTTTACAAGCTTTTGCTAGTGAACTAAGAACATTAGCTCTTTCTGGACCTTGTAATTCAGCGAAATTGATCACAGGTAAATTAAGATTAGCTCGACCGGAGTTCTCTTTCCTTGTTTCGTAAATAGGTCGATCAGAAACAGGTAATATGTACTTGTAAGGAACCTTAGTGACCCCAAAATCATATAGATGCTTCACACCTTTGTGGTACAATTGATCATCTTGTTGTTTGGCCACCAAAAGCAAATTCCTTGTAGGTGCCATTAGAGAGGAGAAAATAGAAAATGAGACCAAACAGAGCATAAGATATAATGGGTGAATGAAAATGTTGGAATATTTATAGGTGCCAATAATAGTGGCTGGTTTTTCAATTCACTAAGGTATTGTCTTCAATCTTCATCTTTTTGTAGGGAAATGTAGAAAGACTCTTTGATCTTGTTGTATGTATGTATGTACACGTGTTTGGTGTCTATCTTACTGTTGATGGACTTTAAATGTAGGATAGATTTTGGGGTGTTGTTCTAAATAGATTGACTTTATATATATATATTGGTGGGATAGGTTGTGATTGGTCTTTATCAATTTATTATTTTTGGTTCAAATTTTCAAAGTGCTCACGGAAACTACAATGAGACTTTGACTTTGAATGCATGTTCGATAGCTTTTATAGGAAGCTTTTGATATGTCAATAAAAAACAAAAATGCATTCTCATTCTATTTGGAAGGAAATGATTATTCTTAGGTGTGTTTGATTTTTGGAAAAAATTTAAACGAAAAGACAAAGTTTTTTTTTGGAAAAAAAATTCATATTTCAACCAAAACATAGTTTTTCATTTTTCCATGAAAAAATTAAATGCCAAAAAACTCAATTTTGAGTGAAAAGTTTTGTTTTCCATAAAAAATCGAAACATCAAACACAACCAGGTGCATATTTCTGTCTTAACCATACATGTCAATGAGCAAGAAAAATACATTCTCATTCTATTTGGAAGTAAATGATTATTCTTACATTCCTATCCTATTGTTGGAAATGGTATGATAGACAAGCATACAAATTCAGTGTGTTCTCTCTCAGGAATTTGACTGAATGGTGAAATGGTAGTATTCTGAATGACTAGTAGAAATAATCAATTGTTTCTTTGTGTGAAAAGGATATGGAATAATTGAAATAAATGAGGTACCTCGTACTCCACGTTGTAACAAGTGGTAGGTAAAACTATTGAACTTCTATAAGAAGGGAGTTGTGGGATGTAAATATTCTATGAGCTAGCAAGGGAAGAGTGAATGGCCTACGAGTTTTGATCTACAAAGGGATTGGTGGTCACGAAAAATTGATTTTACTCTTATGATTACAAGTTTGTCAATTCATGGCATATGAAACTAAAAAGAATTTTTCAAAGACATCATAGACTCAAAAAATGTAGCTCTTACAAACTAGATTATGAGTGATTCTATACAGCGAGGAAATGGGCAAGGGGAATGAGGTGGCGGGAGTGGGAGTCGTTCATCTCGCTTGGGATGCGTGCACTAAAAGTCAACCCATACATCTCGAGTGGAATGAACGTCTCACTTTGAAAAATCAAATTTTCAAAGTGTTCATCAAAACTACAATGGACTTTGAATGCATGTTCGATAGCTTTTGATATGTCAATAAAAAGAAAAATGCATTCTCATTCTATTTGAAAGGAAATGATTATTCTTAGGTGTGTTTGATTTTTGGAAAAAAATTAAAAGAAAAAACAAAGTTTTTTTCGGAAAAAAAATCATATTTCAACCAAAACATAGTTTTCATTTTTCCATGAAAAAATTAAATGCCGAAAAACTCAATTTTGAGTGAAAAGTTTTGTTTTCCATAAAAAATCGAAACATCAAACACAACCAGGTGCATATTTCTGTCTTAACCATACATGTCAATGAGCAAGAAAAATACATTCTCATTCTATTTGGAAGGAAATGATTATTCTTACATTCCCATCCTATTGTTGGAAATGGTATGATAGACAAGCATACAAATTCAGTGTGTTCTCTCTAAAGAATTTGACTGAATGGTGAAATGGTAGTATTGTGAATGACTAGTAGAAATAATCAATTGTTTCTTTGTGTGAAAAGGATATGGAATAATTGAAATAAATGAGGTACCTCGTACTCCACGTTGTAACAAGCGGTAGATAAAACTATTGAACTTCTATAAGAAGGGAGTTGTGGGATGTAAATATTCTATGAGCTAGCAAGGGAAGAGTGAATGGCCTACGAGTTTGATCTACAAAGGGATTGGTGGTCACGAAAAATTGATTTTACTCTTATGATTACAAGTTTGTCAATTCATGGCATATGAAACTAACAAGAATTTTTCAAAGACATCATAGACTCAAAAAATGTAGCTCTTACAATCTAGATTATGAGTGATTCTATACAGCGAGGAAATGGGCAAGGGGAATGAGGTGGCGGGAATGGGAGTCGTTCATCTTGCTTGGGATGAGTGCACTAAAAGTCAACACATGCATCTCGAGTGGAATGAACATCTCACACCCCCACCACCTCACTTTCCTCGCTCGTTTCCTCGACACTTATAATTTCTCCTCGATTATATATGAAAGTGCAACATGACTTGCTTGTTTATTTTATTATTATTAACTTTTCAATAAAATAAAATGAGATGTTACTAATTTATGCAAAGCTTTGCAATCATAATTATACTTTATCCCTTTACCATGTTCACTCTCACCGCCCTTCCAAAACCTAAAATGTGTTAACAATAGTCTCTTCTCTCACTCTTATCCGTCAAGTCAAAAGGATTTTCATTAGAATTCTGAAAGAAAATGCAAGAGATAGTGAAAGAGAAATTCATTGCTTACCCCAACATATACCCCAACAAATTCCAAACCAAGTTTTTGTTCTGTTTTTCGGTTATTTATCTTTTGGCTCACATTAATTTTTGTGAATTCCTTCTTGACTCTCATTAATTTTCGAAACTCAGTTAGACTTCCATTTTGAGTCTTAATTACTAAGTCAAGGCGTTTGACTAGCGGAAAAATCTTGACTTTAATAATGTCTTCATGGTCTCCACATGAGTCATCGGTCTCATGCACAGCCTCGAGATACGTTTACTCTGATTGGATACATGTGCATTGTGCACATTCAAAATGGGAATATATCAACCCATGTCAAGTTACTGTAAAAACGGTGAGTTCCAAGTTTAAAGATTGGGATCAATGTGACATCTGATACTCTTGTTCCATCCAATTTAATAGAGCTCTTCTAAGGAGCGAGAGCAGGAGTGATTTCCCTCGAGATAAATGACATCATACATTTCGAGGGGATTTTGGTTCGCTCCCTTATCCTCACTCCCTAAAATTTTTGAATTTAATATACAAGAACAAAGTTCAAAACTTTTCTTCAATAAAAATAAAAACCATGATTGGGATCATCGTATTCTCCAAGATTGGATAATGTAAATGAATTTTGATTCCGAAATTTTTGAAACGGAAATTGGAGCGCCTATTTCCGATCCGATCTGTCCAAGACACAGCCTTGAAACCCCAACGCTGTGACAATTTATAGAGATGAGAACTAACATTTGCACAAGAAGAGTTGTTGGGCTTGGCCTCTTTTATTTTGTGTTTTAGAAAATGTTAATATTTTACAATCATTAATATGCACTAATAACTTCTTATTGCACGACAAGGGTTATGGGGCTTTAGAATTGCGCTTTTCTGTAATTTTCTTTCCTTCATCCACTCAATAATAATCTTCGTGTTTAAAAAAAAAAAAAAAAAAACCTAATACTAAATTACTAATACATCAATTTGACTTAAAAAACACATGTAATGTAACTTAACACCCACCATATGTTTATTGATAGATTTCTAATAATTGACCCATCCATAAATTTCAGAAGCAACTGCTACCATCTTCATTCATTGCCATATTTTTTCTACGAAAATTCTAAATGTCGAGGAAGTGGGCGAGGAAAACAGTGAGGGAGGGAGGGGACCATCCATCTCCATCAGGATGTGCACATTGACTTTTCAAGCGTGCATCTCGAGGGGGAGGACAGTCCCCTCCCTCGTTGTTTTCCTCGCCCACTCCCTCGACATTTAGAATTTTCTTGTCAGTTTTCGTTAGCCATCACCAAGTGATTATGATAGTTGGAGATTAACGACACATAATTGAAATTTTCCATCTCCTAATACCTAAAGTCAATAATTGAAATTCAAACATATATGCCGTTCTCATGTGATGAACTAAATGACTTAGCCGACTTATTTGAAAAAAAATAAAAAATATTCTCCAATCGCTCGTTCATGGTACTGCAACTCCGATCATTCTCTTGAAGCTCATTTTCTTCGTGTTCATGATACATTCTTAGTGTGCCAATTTGACCGACTGACTGCTTATCTTCCGCGACTTAGAATTTACTAAGAAATTGACCAAATTTCATTTCATCAACAAAAAATTCTAAAAGGGTTGAATATGAGGAAGGTCTATGTGGGTGTTTTAGAGTTGATTATCCTTTATTCTTCATTCACTGCATGGTCTTGATCCAAGTCTGCATTACCAAATTAAATTTAGTGTAGTCCAATTTTATATCGCAATATCGATAACCTTAGCAAAGGGCAAACGCTCATACTAACTTAAATACATAACTAAAATAACAAAATAATTAGGATAAATATCTAGTTGAATCTTAAAAAAAATCTGAACTTTGTGAACATTTTGTACAAGTTAGCTAATGATATATATTTTTATTTAATTCTATAATTATTATTTTAGATATTAATTAAAAAATTGTTGAAGGTTTTATACCACGCAAACAAACAATTCATTCTTTAATATTTGCAATTTATAAAAAATATATTGAACTCTAGTCATTTACTAAAAATGATACGCGCAGGTCAGCAGAAAGTAGTCCTTCTTTACCCTGTCAAAGATGCTAGCCGTCAGATACTTTTCTGGACACTAGATACCACACAAATTCATAAGTTGGTAATATAACAACAGATATTCTTAGAGATACAGAGATGACAACACTTGAGATACACCATCACCTGATGATACTTTACGGAAATATGGAAATAACTAAATAAATAAAGCCCAAGCCCTCAAAATGTTGATATATGCCTCTGTCTCAATGCAGTGTATTTGGAATTCCAAAAAAGGAAAGAAATCAAACCTCAATGTAGGAACAACCCCGTCAATCAGAAGCCAATTTCCACCTCACAAACTGAACATGGAATTCTAGATGTCGAGGTTTTGGGTGAGGGATGGTGCGTCGCACGCGAGCAGCTGACGTGGTAAAAAAAAGGGGGGGGGGGGGGGGGGGAAATCGAAAATTTGGGGGAGAAGAAGGAGGGAATGGGGAGCTTTCTCCCCATTTTCAATCCACAGAGAACTTTCCTCTCCTCCCCATTTTCTCCCTCTCTCTCTCCCTCTCCCCATTTTCCATCTTACATAGAGAAGGCCCCCTGCCTTTTCCCCAAACGAAGCTCTCCCTCTCCACCCTCTCCTCATCATCGTCATCAACTCAAACGAAGCAGAAGAGAAGAAGCTCAAACGAAGCCAGAGAAGAAGAAGGAGAAGAGAAGAAGCTTCAATTTTTAGGTTTTTGGTTTCGGACTCTCCAGATCTGGTTTTCACCGCTCGGACGCAGAGGTAAGATCTGGTTTTTTGTTTCCAATTTGCTGCTATAAAACTTTTTGAATTGTAAAAGGGGAGAAAACTTCCTGTTAATTTTCACTGGGGTTGTGAGAGAGCTAGATTTTTCAGTGTACATTTTTGTCCCAGTTTTGTGATTATGTTGATAGTTTGGACATTAAAGGAGGAGCTTTTAATGTGTTCGTATTCTCACTTATAATGGGTTGGTGTTTGCAGAAAATGGGGTTTATTTCAAGAAAGGTTCTTCCAGCATGTGCAAACATGTGTGTATGCTGCCCTGCTTTGAGGTCCAGATCTAGGAAACCTGTGAAGCGTTACAAGAAATTACTTTCTGAGTTTTTCCCCAAGTCTCTTGTAAGTGTTTACCCACTATGGATTTGCATTTACCTACTGTTTTAGCTTAGTGAGAAAGTTGTCCTCTTTAACCTTGTTGTATGAGATTGATTATTCAAGTATTATTGGTTTGGTTTCTTGTAGATTGGCTTAAATCCCCTTATATGATAACGAGTTGAACAAATTTTTAGTGTATGATGTAATGTGGGTTCCAAAACACTCTCTATTACATTTGGATTTGTATTTTGTCATTTTTGTTCAAGTGTGAAGTATATGTAGGTCTTGGCTATAGAAGAGCTCTTCAAGAACAGGGTTTCTAATGTTGTGTTTATGGGAATGGGTGAGCCGATGATGAACCTAAATGCAGTTTTAGAAGCACACCGATGCTTGAATAAGGTTGATCTTTCACTCTTATGTTTGCATATTAGGTGTTTGTATCACCATTTAATTTGAATAAAGAGGTTAAGAAGTACGTCAGTTGAATCAATTGTTGGAAAGACATACACCATGAAGTCATAAAATTCTTTCTATGAATGTAGTCCTTATAAGGAAAAACGGAAATAACATGTTGTGAATGCAGTCCTCCTTATAGATAATATCATGGAATCCATAACATGAAATTTTTGGAATTTCGTGTATTAAATTTTTTTTGTTTTTGTTTTCCCTTTTGCTTGAAGGACATAGAGATTGGGCAAAGAATGATCACAATTTCTACCATGGGCGTCCCAAACACGATTAAGAAATTAGCATCACACAAACTTCAGTCTACATTAGCTGTCAGGTAAGTTGGCATTGATATATTTTTGTTCTAGTGCTAATCAAAATATGTAGCAAACTGATTAAGTACCATTTGAGTTGTCTTAAATGGATGAAAATTCTTATATAGTAAGTGGCAAAGTTAACCTTCCAATATTTTATCCCCTGATTACAGAGTATCTCATTTAGTACTTTGTATTGTTCATTATGAGTATATAGATCTTTCATTTAGTATTTTGTATTGTTCATTATGTTCCTTCACTAACCACAACAATAGAAGTTTGATGAAGAAGAAAATTGAAAGTTGACCATCAAGCAAAAAAAAAGAATGATCCAATTGAATTGGGGATTGCATGCGAAGATTTCAAGTGATTCATGTATTTACAAGCATGTGAAGAGTTTTCAAGTCTCTTGCATTTTTTGAAGTTTCCTACATACTTGACTATAGAAGAAAAGGTTAGCTATTAACCTTTAGCTAGCTGCTTTTGCTCTGAATGTATTTTATGAATAGAAATTATACTTGATAAAGGACACTTTTGATATGAATAAATGTTTCATTTGTCAGATCTTACTCCCCTGCCCCTAGACGGCGAGATTACTCCGTCTCTCCAAGGATTCCCAAGCACTCCCAATCACCAAGAGATCTGGAAGAGCTAGATGTTGGTCATGCACGTAGAAGATCATACTCTCCAACCTATGAAGATGATCGTCGTGCTGACAATGGCTATGTTGAGTACGTTTCAGTTGCTCATTCTTGTTGGAGGCATTAATTATTCGTTAACTAAAAAGTTCATTCTACAATCTCCATCTTTCGAGGTATTCAGCTATTTAAACTTTTTTTTGGAAAATGTCTAGAAGGCAATTTGATGATGAGGAGGGACGAGCAGGCTGGCGGTCACCTGGATGTGCTTCAAGATCACCACCTGGATCCCGCTCGAGATATGCTGACTTGTCTCCTGCACACAGCAGATGAATGGAGGGTCCCAAACTTGTGGATGGAGTGGTGGCAGTACTGTAATGTTTTGTGGATTTACAAAGACATAAAAGCTTCAAGTGTTTTAGCTTGTAGTTTTCAGTGACTTCTCAATTTTACAAACTTGTGTGTAACTTGTAATTCATCTTTTAGAAATACTTGGGTGTGCAACTTCTGGATCAGATACTTAGTAGTGGTAGATGTGATGTTGTTGGTGTTAAAAATCAATATTAGCCCAAGCCCAAGTGTTCTTGAAGCCCAAAATCCAAACCCAAAATAAACCCACACCAAATTAATGTGATGTCATTACTTACATCATTTTAGTTAGGTGAGTTAGGTGAGAATTAGGTAAGCCTTATTTAATTTCAATGGTCTAGATTAATTTGTGTTTATTTTAATGAGTGGTTTAGATTGGTTCTTGTAACCTATAAAACCCACCCCTTGTATTTGAGTTTCATCATCCAAAAATGTAAGCTTAAGAAGAAAGCATTAGAAAGCCTTCTTAAGAGTTTCTCTTCTTTGCAATTTTGTGAGATTGTTCTAAAGAGTGTTTTTCTTCTTCTTGATAAATTAGAGTTTTATATTCTGATTTATTCAACATTTGGTATCAGAGCCTGGGTTGTAAGGTCTCTTGAAATTCCGAGTATGCTCTGTGGCTGCAGTTTTAACTGATCTTCCACATCAGAAAAGATTTCTTGAGATTATTGTCGGGGTTTTTACAAATCTTGTGGAGCGTCTTTGTGTGTAGAGTAGTTTAGTACTTTACACGTTTGTCACTCAAGCTTGTTCGGTATAGTTAAAGTTTTGCCGCTACGATGGGTGATTTTCAAGTCGTTGGAGGAATCAAGAAGCTCAACAACCAAAACTATAACACGTGGGCAACATGTATGGAGTCTTACCTACAAGGTCAAGACTTGTGGGAGGTTGTCGGTGGTGGTGAAGTTACACAACCGGCGGTAGAAGATGCCAATGGCGTCTTGCGAAAGTGGAAAATTAAAGCAGGCAAAGCAATGTTTGCTTTAAAAATCACTATTGAAGAAGAAATGTTAGAGCATGTCCGGGATGCCAAAACACCGAAGGAAGCATGGGACACCTTTGCTACACTTTTTTCAAAGAAGAACGATACAAAATTGCAACTTCTCGAGAATGAGCTGCTATCGATGGCGCAACGTGACAGGACGGTTGCCCAGTATTTTCACAAGGTGAAATCGATATGCCGCGAAATTTCAGAACTAGATCCGACAGCTGCTATTGGGGAAGCTAGGATAAAGAGAATAATTATCCATGGCTTGAGACCCGAGTACCGAGGCTTTGTTGCTGCAGTACAAGGATGGCCGACACAACCATCTCTTGTTGAGTTTGAAAATTTGCTGGTTGGTCAAGAAGCTATGGCTAAGCAAATGGGAGGAGTCTCGCTAAAAGGTGAAGAGGAAGCGCTCTACACCAACCAAAGCAGAGGCGGTTCAAAACAGTACAACAAAGGTGGATCTAGAAAGACTGGTGACAAGACAAAAATTCATCAGGGAGGGAACAACTTTCGTCCAGGGGGAGCTTCCAAGAATCATGACAACAATAGAAGGTTCGATGGTGAGTGTTACAATTGCAGGAAGAAGGGCCACATGAAGAAAGATTGTTGGTTCAAGAAGAAGTCTTCTGAGAGCAATATTGCTACTTCTTGTTCTAAAGATAATAGCGAAGACAGTTGGGATGCCGAAGCATTCTTCGCTATGGAGGAAGAAGAATTAGCTCTCACGGCAACAACACCAGAAAAGATTGACTACGTGAATGATTGGATCGTAGACTCAGGCTGCTCAAATCATATGACAGGTGATAGACAAAAGTTGCAAGACTTGTCTGAGTATAAGGGAAATCGTGTGGTGGTAACAGCTGACAACTCAAGGTTACCGATAGCTCACATTGGTAAAACTATTGTTACACCTCGATATAATCCAAATCAGGTTCCACTCCAAGATGTCTGCCATGTTCCGGGAATGAAAAAAATTTGTTATCTGTGGCTCAATTGACATCATCAGGCCACTATGTCCTATTTGGTCCGCAAGATGTGAAGGTGTTTCAAGACCTCAAGATCTCTGAAAAGCCGACGATGGAGGGACGACGACTGGAGTCAGTGTACGTGATGTCAGCTGAGTCTGCATACGTAGACAAGATAAGCAGAAATGAGACTGCAGATTTGTGGCACATGCGGCTAGGTCATGTTAGCTATTCCAAGCTAAGTATGATGGTGAAGAAGTCCATGTTTAAGGGACTTCCTCAGCTTGATGTGAGAACGGATACAGTATGTGCGGGATGTCAATATGGTAAAGCACATCAATTGCCATATGAGGAGTCGAAGTTCAAATCAATGAAACCATTAGAGTTAGTTCACTCTGATGTGTTTGGACCTGTTAAGCAACCATCAATTGGCGGTATGCGGTATATGGTGACATTCATTGATGATTTCTCTAGATATGTATGGGTTTTCTTCATGAAAGAAAAATCTGAAGCATTCTCAAAGTTTAAAGAGTTCAAAGAGATAGTCGAAGGAGAAGTGGAGCAAAAGATTCGTTGCTTGCGCACGGACAACGGGGGAGAGTATAGCTCAAGGGAGTTTTCTCAATACCTACGGGAGTGTCAAATACGTCATCAGTATACTTGTGCCAATACGCCACAACAAAATGGTGTAGCAGAAAGGAAGAATCGACATCTTGCAGAAATTTGCCGGAGTATGCTACATGCGAAGAACGTACCTGGAAGATTTTGGGCCGAAGCTATGAGGACTGCAGCTCATGTCATCAACAAACTTCCTCAACCAAGGTTGGAGTTTGTTTCACCCTTTGAGAAATTGTGGGAAAAGAAACCTACAGTTAGCTACCTTCGAGTATTCGGCTGTGTATGCTATGTATTTGTTCCTAACCATCTACGTAGCAAGATTGATAAGAAAGCAATCAGATGTATATTCGTGGGATACGACGACCAGCGAAAAGGGTGGAAGTGTTGTGATCCAATAAGTGGAAGGTGTTACACATCACGAGATGTGGTGTTCGATGAAGCATCCTCATGGTGGACCTCAGAAAAGGAAGTGCTGCCAGACTCAGAAGAATTCCAAGACAAGCTGCAACAAAAGATGGGGGAGCATACTATTCAAATTCAACCAAGTCCAGACAAAGTTGAAGATCCATGTGAGAATGATGGCGAACAAAGAGTAACCCAGAATCCTTGGCAAACTGGGGTGTATCAACAACCAGACGAAGAAGACATACCTAGTGAAACAGAAGAACCAACTCCACTACGAAGGTCAACAAGAACTAGAAGGCCAACTCCCAAATACGCCAATGCAGCCATAGTTGAAGAAGAAGCTATAATAGAACCTGAGACGTTTGAAGAAGCATCACAGAGTTCAGAATGGATGACAGCTATGAAAGAAGAGATCGCTGCACTTGAGCAAAATCAGACTTGGGAGCTCATGCCAAAGCCAACTGATGTGAAACCCATATCCTGCAAATGGGTTTACAAAATAAAGCACCGTCCAGATGGGTCAATCGAGAGGTACAAGGCACGATTGGTAGCTCGTGGTTTCTCTCAATAGTACGGACTAGACTATGATGAAACATTTAGTCTAGTCGCAAAACTTACAACCGTACGAGTCTTACTTGCACTTGCGGCCAACAAAAATTGGATCTTGTGGCAGATGGACGTGAAGAATGCATTTCTCCATGGAGAGCTGGATCGGGAGATCTACATGATCCAACCAATGGGTTTTCAGAGCCAAGATCATCCTGAATATGTGTGTAAGCTGCGGAAAGCACTCTACGGATTGAAACAAGCACCCAGGGCGTGGTATGGTAAGATTGCTGAATTTCTAACACAAAGTGGCTATTCAGTAACACCTGCAGATTCCAGCTTGTTTGTCAAAGCCAATGAAGGAAAACTAGCTATCGTGCTAGTGTATGTGGATGACTTAATCATAACCGGTGATGCTGAGGCAGAAATTCTTCGGACAAAGGAGAATTTATCAGTCCGTTTCCAGATGAAGGAACTTGGTCAGCTCAAGCACTTCCTTGGTCTAGAGGTTGATCGCACACAAGAAGGAATATTTCTCTGTCAACAGAAATATGCCAAAGATTTGTTGAAGAGGTTCGGAATGCTCGAATGCAAGCTGATTTCGACGCCGATGGAGCCAAATGCCAAAATGTGTGCACATGAAGGAAAAGATTTGGACGATGCGACGATGTATCGACAATTGGTAGGTAGTCTGATCTACTTAACCTTGACTCGACCTGACATCTCTTATGTAGTTGGTGTGATGAGTCGGTACATGCAAAATCCAAAGAAACCTCATTTGGAAGCAGTTCGGCGAATACTGAGATATGTGAAGAGTACAATAGCCTATGGTCTTCTATACAAGAAAGGTGAAAGTTGCAAACTAGTTGGTTATTGTGATGCTGATTTTGCAGGAGATCATGATACTCGCAGATCAACTACTGGGTATATGTTTACCCTTGGATCCGGAACGATTTCTTGGTGTAGCAAGAGACAACCGACTGTGTCCTTGTCAACTGCAGAAGCAGAGTACCGAGCAGTAGCAATGGCAGCTCAAGAAAGCACGTGGCTAATACAACTGATGAATGATCTACATCAACCAGTAGATTATGCGGTTCCATTGTACTGTGACAACCAATCGGCAATTCGTTTGGCGGAGAATCCAGTTTTTCATGCTAGAACTAAACATGTGGAAGTACATTATCACTTTGTTAGAGAGAAAGTTCTGCAAGAAGAAATTGAGATGAGGCAAGTCAAGATAGATGAGCAAATTGCGGATTTGTTTACTAAAAGCTTGAGTGTTGGAAAGTTTGAACAATTCCACTGTCAACTTGGCATGATTCAGAGAATGTGGGCTAACATTGAGGGGGAGTGTTAAAAATCAATATTAGCCCAAGCCCAAGTGTTCTTGAAGCCCAAAATCCAAACCCAAAATAAGCCCACACCAAATTAATGTGATGTCATTACTTACATCATTTTAGTTAGGTGAGTTAGGTGAGAATTAGGTAAGCCTTATTTAATTTCAATGGTCTAGATTAATTTGTGTTTATTTTAATGAGTGGTTTAGATTGGTTCTTGTAACCTATAAAACCCACCCCTTGTATTTGAGTTTCATCATCCAAAAATGTAAGCTTAAGAAGAAAGCATTAGAAAGCCTTCTTAAGAGTTTCTCTTCTTTGCAATTTTGTGAGATTGTTCTAAAGAGTGTTTTTCTTCTTCTTGATAAATTAGAGTTTTATATTCTGATTTATTCAACAGTTGGTTCAGTTTGCAATGATGCACTAAGTCTTTTCAAAGTTAAGTGTCTATCATCGATCGATGTTTGCAGAAGTATCTTTAGATTATGATAGTATCTAGTATACTCAATGGGTGCTGCTGTACTTGGATATCATGCAATTTGTTATGTTTAGTTTTTCAAACATTCCTTGTATTTCATCTCTTTTCCCAACATCTTTCAGTTACTTAATCAAATGGATTCTATAAAAATTTTGGAAAAGTTATATTAGAAAACATTCTTTGTTTGTTTCTGTAATATAAACTAAACAAATATATTGTAGGAACATTTACACGACTCTTCATAAAATTACAAACTCTAACTCACTTGCATACATTAACAATGTTGCATATAGATTAAAACAAAATAAAATATGGCATAAACTTCCTTTCTCATTGTCCGATCGACTGCAGTGCAATTTGAACGCAAAATATTTATATTATTTGTAATGTTTTACTAAGAGCGTCTGATTTTCCAATCTTAACATTACAAGGGACCAGATGGTGATCCATCTTACACAGACCCAAAAGTTCAATGCCTCCATGGTGCTTATTTGTTTTGCAAACAGCATGTGGTCTTTCGTGACAAACAACTCCACTTATATCCATTTCAAAAGGGCTCCTGTCAGAGGCTGGCCGCTAATGTCTCTGCATTTGTCCCTATGTGTGAGTAAGGAAGAAAACTCGGAACCACATCAAAATCCTGCTAACGATGAGCTTATGCAGAGTATCAAACAGCTACAACAACCATTCCTTCAGACTCTGAATCATCAGAAGCCTCATGTGGTTTCTTTTGGAACTCATTCCTGAGCTGCCCACAAGCAGCGCTTGCATCAAGGCCCCGCGTCTGACGAACACTAACAGTTACGCTACGTGATTCTAGGGCAGCTGCGAATGCTAGCACCTGAAGAGCACGAGAAGGAGATTTGTATCAAAATCAACTTTTCTCCTTCGAGGATAATCAAATTCTTTTCATTTTTTTACACTACATGAACTTTATCAATAAAAAATGTTGCACTTACAGCTTTTTTATATGGACGCCGATATTCTGAACCCTCTATTGGATTAAAAGGTATCAGGTTCACATGATAACCACTTCCTCAAGCTTGAAGGAGTTCTGCAAGTTCAATAACATGCTCGACTGCATCATTGACTGCTGCCAAAATTGAAACAGAATACTTGAAAATAATTACATACTAGTAGTTAAGATGGAGACTAATGACAGTTTTGAAGAGGAAATTTGGTGTACCTAAAAGTGCATACTCAAATGACACCCTTCGTTTAGTTTCAGTGAAATAGTCATTGCAGTCCTTCATGATTGCTTCCAAAGGATAAGATTTCGCACTCGGCACAATAGTTTCACGCAGTCTCTGGTTTGGAGCATGTAAGCTAATGCCCAAGCAAGTTTTTTTAAGAATAAGTCACAAAATCTAAGATAAGGAACATGCTCTATATTTAAAGCAAACGAAAGATCTATATACTCATAATGAACAATACAAAGTACTAAATGAGATACTCTGTAATCAGGGGATAAAATATTGGAAGGTTAACTTTGCCACTTACTATATGAGAATTTTCATCCATTTAAGACAACTCAAATGGTACTTAATCAGTTTGCTACATATTTTGATTAGCACTAGAACAAAAATATATCAATGCCAACTTACCTGACAGCTAATGTAGACTGAAGTTTGTGTGATGCTAATTTCTTAATCGTGTTTGGGACGCCCATGGTAGAAATTGTGATCATTCTTTGCCCAATCTCTATGTCCTTCAAGCAAAAGGGAAAAAAAAAAAATTAATACACGAAATTCCAAAAATTTCATGTTATGGATTCCATGATATTATCTATAAGGAGGACTACATTCACAACATGTTATTTCCGTTTTTCCTTATAAGGACTACATTCATACAAAGAATTTTATGACTTCATGGTGTATGCCTTTCCAACAATTGATTCAACTGACTTACTTCTTAACCTCTTTATTCAAATTAAATGGTGATACAAACACCTAATATGCAAACATAAGAGTGAAAGATCAACCTTATTCAAGCATCGGTGTGCTTCTAAAACTGCATTTAGGTTCATCATCGGCTCACCCATTCCCATAAACACAACATTAGAAACCCTGTTCTTGAAGAGCTCTTTTATAGCCAAGACCTACATATACTTCACACTTGAACAAAAATGACAAAATACAAATCCAAATGTAATAGAGAGTGTTTTGGAACCCACATTACATCATACACTAAAAATTTGTTCAACTCGTTATCATATAAGGGGATTTAAGCCAATCTACAAGAGACCAAACCAATAATACTTGAATAATCAATCTCATACAACAAGGTTAAAGAGGACAATTTTCTCACTAAGCTAAAACAGTAGGTAAATGCAAATCCATAGTGGGTAAACACTTACAAGAGACTTGGGGAAAATCTCAGAAAGTAATTTCTTGTAACGCTTCACAGGTTTCCTAGATCTGGACCTCAAAGCAGGGCAGCATACACACATGTTTGCACATGCTGGAAGAACCTTTCTTGAAATAAACCCCATTTTCTGCAAACACCAACCCATTATAAGTGAGAATAAGAACACATTAAAAGCTCCTCCTTTAATGTCCAAACTATCAACATAATCACAAAACTGGGACAAAAATGTATACTGAAAAATCTAGCTCTCTCACAACCCCAGTGAAAATTAACAGAAAGTTTTCTCCCCTTCTACAATCCAAAAAGTTTTATAGCAGCAAATTGGAAACAAAAAACCAGATCTTACCTCTGCGTCCGAGCGGTGAAAACCAGATCTGGAGAGTCCGAAACCAAAAACCTAAAAATTGAAGCTTCTTCTCTTCTGCTTCGTTTGAGTTGATGACGATGATGGGGAGAGGGTGGAGAGGGAGAGCTTCGTTTGGGAAAGAGGGAGGGGGCCTTCTCTATGTAAGATGGAAAATGGGGAGAGGGAGAGGGAGAAAATGGGGAGGGGAGGAAAGCTTCTCTGTGGATTGAAAATGGGGAGAAAGCTCCCCATTCCCTCCTTCTTCTCCCCCAAATTTTCGATTCCCCCCCCTTTTTTTTACCACGTCAGCTGCTCGCGTGCGACACACCATCCCTCACCCAAAACCTCGACATCTAGAATTACTCTTTAGTTTTAACTGAAAGCAATCAACTTTCACCTTACAGAAGAACCTCAAGCGTCGCAGACAACAACTGGATCAAAAGCCCCATCAAAGTCGCCCACATCAACAGCCAAAGTAGAGAGTACACTGTAGTCACTCCTGACTGCAAGTCCCCTTCCCTCTCTGTGATATCTTCTTCTTCTTCTTCCATCTGCTGCAATAAAGCAAAGCAAAGCAAAGTTGTAATTCTTCTTCCATTTCCCCTCTTTCCCCAAACCCCCAAACTTTCAACTAACGTGTCTCCATATCACAAATCAACTACCCTAATCCCTGTTCCTTTTCCCTCTAAAATCAACCAAATCAATTTGATTTCATCCACCCAAAATTCTTTCACTCGCCAACACAAAATGTAGTATAGAATCTGAATAAAAATCGATGACTCAGTGAAGAGAGATCGAGTAGTGGAGAGATGGTTACCTTGATCTGGATGGAATCGTGGAATCGAGAGAGTCCGAAAAGAGCTTCAAAACGATGGAGAGCGAGAGCGAGCTCTGCAAGTCGACGTTCCAGATCTGGCGTTGTGTTTGTTTGATTTCGATTTCTTCTACGTTATAGTGGCGGTGAGTAGACTAAGGAGAAAAGAGGACGGGAAGAAGAAGAAGGTAGAACCAGAAAGGGATTTCAATTATTCGCTGTAGCAGTACTGTAGCGAGGGCGGGAGAAAGAGTCAAAATCTGTTTTTGGCTATTTACACCCCCAATTTTGCTATGTACACCACAGAGCGTTTTGGGACCATTTGTCTCGGGATTTGTGTTCGGACCACCTGCTGAGTGCCACCACATCGATTTTGTGAAAAACTAAATGGGTTGTATAAGTTATTTTGATTTATTTTACTGAATTGTGTGCTTAATTGTTAATTACAATTTATTTCTGAATTTTGATAAATTGCTTTCACCTTGCATGTTCGAGAAATTAAACTTGATATGTTAGGTAGTTAGAATTACCCTTTATTAATATTCAAAGCATGTGTTAAAAATATTAAGCTTAAACTTTGATTAAGTGTGCCCTAAAAAGACACTTAATACTTTGTAAGAGCGTATTTGCTTGAAATAATTTGTTAATGTTTGATAGAAACATGGTATAAGTTTAATTGGATTTTAACGATCACATATTCGGTGTAAGCAAGGGATTCTCATCCCTAACGCTTCTCGTTTTTAAATTCAGTAATTTAGATTTCAATAATTTTACTAACTCATTGGTGAGTCCAAGCCACAAAAACCCATTTCATTTATCTCTTATTTTATTTTTCTTATTTTTAATTTATTTTTAGTTTAGTTTTAAAATGCTATAACCCCATTTCCTATAAATTAGTTTAATTAAATTCTAAAATTCAATTGCATCCACCTTCTTCGTGGGATCGACCCGTACTTGCCGTTGTCTACCAGTTAGGCACCGTGCACTTGCGGTTATTACAAGTGGGTTAAATTAACCTATTAATTTAGGTTAGCTAAGCTCGCACCAAGTTTTTGGCGCCGTTGCCGGGGAGTCAAATCTATTACAATGAAGATGTCAAATAGGTTATTACAATGAAGATGTCAAATCTATTACTACCCTTAGGAGTGGAAAACAGGTTGACAATCGAGTACAAGTGCCCGATTTGAGTGTTGGTGCATCCACGTCTAAGTCAAAACAGGTTGTATCTCCATCTGATAAGGAGGCTGATAAAGCCTCACCTTCTACAGATGCTCATGTTGACTCTGACCCCACTCAGGCATCTTACTTGCCTAGAGCCCCGTTTCCATCACGGTTAACTCCGGCAAAGAAAGGAACAAATGTAAACGATGTAATGGAAAATTTTAAGCAAGTTCACATAAATATCCCATTACTCGATGCTATCAAGCAAGTTCCTAACTATGCCAAGTTTTTGAAGGATCTTTGCACACAAAAGCGGAAGCTCCATGTGCACAAGAGGGTCTTCCTCACCGAGCAAGTGAGCTCAATTATTCAACAGAGAACCCCGCCTAAGTTTAATTAGGGATCCTGGTTGCCCAACTATTTCTTGTATTATTGGTAATCATGTGATAGATAAAGCATTATTGGATTTAGGGGCGAGTGTTAATTTATTGCCATATTCTGTTTATGAGCAATTAGGTCTCGGTGGGTTGAAACCGACTAGAGTAACACTGCAATTGGCAAATCGGTCTGTCAGAGTCCCCCGCAGTGTTATAGAGGATGTGATTATCAAGGTTGAAAAATTTTATTACCCTGTGGACTTTATAGTTCTTGATACACAACTTGTTCACAATCCCTCTAGTCACATTCCTGTCATTTTGGGTCGACCATTCTTGGCCACATCCAATGCCATTATTAACTGCAGGAATGAAATTATGAAATTGTCATTTGGCAACATGACCGTCGAACTCAACGTTTTTAATGTTAGTCAACAACCTCCCGAGCCCGAGGATGTTTGTGTGGTTGACATAATTGAGAGTTCGATGGAGAATTCCTTATTGGAGTCTGTATCAGATGATCCCTTAGCAGCATGCTTGACTCACTTCGGTTTAGACTTTGATGTTGATGATTCCATTAGGGGAGTCAATGATTTGCTTGACTCAGTCCCCATTGTGGATCCTAGTTATAAATGGAAGTCTAAAGTGAAGCCTCTTCCACTCAGTGAGTCAAAACTAGCCCCATCAATTGAGCCACCTGAGCTTGATCTTAAACAATTACCTGACACCCTCAGGTATGCATTTTCAGGTGATGAGTTGTCTAGACCAATATCTCTATATGATTCATGTGATGAGTCTGTACCACCTGATATATCCATCGTCTCATCTACTTGCATCACATTCTCATTTATTAAAGCTACTTTCACCGATCCCTTGTGTTGTAGTGAGGATTTCAATTTTCACCATCCTGTTGTGTAAATTATCCAATCATCCGATTTGGAACCAGACATAGGATGTTCCCTTTTTGGAACACGCAAGGATCATCTGTTGTATATGACTACTGGTCACTTTTGGAATGTCCTAGTGTATTTGGTGCCTCATGTGATTGCTATATTTTGGTGGGCTGATCCTCAACTGTTCAGGTTGTTGATATACGACCATGGACTAAGTGTTTGTCATGTTCTTCCTCTCCACTATTTGATACACCATTTTTTAGGAAGAATATTTGTCGGGCTGATGACGGTAAACCAAGCGCTCCTAGGAGGCAGCCTAGCTTTAGTTGTGTGTCTTTGCTGTTAGTCTAGATTGATTTCCGAGTACCCTATTTAGTTGTGTTTCACTTATACTCATTAGCTCCGTAACAGTTTTGACTTTCAACTTGCCTTTTCTTTTTAGTTTTCTTTGTTAGTGTCGAGTCTGCATTTTATCGATTTCTAATGAAAAGTCCATGATTCTTATGTTTATGAGCCTCATTGATGGATGACTTCTTGGAAATTGATAAAATCTTCACCGCGGTAATACTGTTCTAACCTCCTCTCATGTACTTACTTCATTCATTTGTCAGAATTACTTTGTTAAACATTGTTAGGTTTGGGGGTAGGGTTCATGAGTCGGTGAATTTTTCGTTTTTTTCGTAGTGTTTTCTTTTCTTAAAAAAAAAAAAAAAACTTTTCTGTCAAAAAAACTTGGTCTTTTGCGATTATGAAAATGGATTTTAAATATTTTATACTCAAGAAAATGCAAGCCAACTTGACATATTGGTATATTGATAAAGACTGAAAGTTTAGTATGATCCTTAAGCTAGATCTAGTTCATAAGAATTTTCAACTCGATTATTTTTGCCCATGAGCCATGTTAGCATAACTTGAAGTTGATGAGTGAAATATATACTAGAAAACCTTAGAATAATAGTGGAAACTTAACCCTGAAAGTTTTGAGCCTTTATATTTTTCTGAGGGTTATACATAAACTCTGATTTTTCTTGAGTCTGTATTATCTCGTTGATGATCTCATTATTCTTATTTTTCTGATCAATTGCTTTGGGAATGACATCAAAATTGAATTATTACACTAGAACTTGTTGGCTTATTCAATTGAGATGTCATAATACTAGCCCGAACTTAGGAAATGATCTAGGCATTTTTTTTCTTTAGACCATTAACTAGCCTTTTAACTTATCCATAATATTAACCTTTTTGTAGCCTTTTGAGCCTTAGAATAACTTTTATTTGTTAACCCATTAACCTTTACCCAACGTTTCTGGGAATGTGTATGGATGGATATACTTGGTGTCAAAAGGGCATGAAGAGCTAAATATGAGATATTTCATAAATCCTCTATGAAAAAAAAAACAAAAAAAAGGGTTGAAGAAAAGAAAAATATTAAAAAAAAATGATTCTTCAATGAGGATAAAGATGTGAAAATGAAGAAAAAAATTGATGGTGCGCAACATTTATTTATTCTTGACAGCCCTAATTGTTCGTATAATGGGTGTATACATTCCTAGAATTTTTTGTTAGAATCCTTTGACATTCCTTATTAACTATTACCCAAGCCCAATTACAACCCAACAAAGTCCTAGTTGATCTTAGGTAAAGGTTGGTTTCGTAGATGTGGAGATTTAATAACCAAGACCTATGGTGTTTGATTTAACATTCCCAAAAGTAATTGATATTCCTGTCCACGAGATCATGTTCATTCCATTCTTGAAAAGTCCGTTTTTCATATTACTATATGTGAGATGATTGTTTTCCATTATTTACTCTTTTCCTCACATATAAACTGAGTGAAATACCAAATCTCTGAGTGCTTTATTGTGAGTGACATGAGAGGTTTGAAGTCAAAACAAACTTTCTACAGGAGATTTAGTCATTGTTTTACTCTGAAATGAAAAGTTATGTTGATAGTGCCATCCACACACACACACATTGAGTTGAGGATGATTGTGAATTTGTCTCTAACTTGCGGAGAATATTAAATTATTTGGAAATTTGTTGATACACTAAAATGACACTGTTGGTTTCTTACATTTCTCGAAGTTTTAAAATTAACACTGTTTGACCAAGTTTTGATTGAGACAATAATGTTTGTGGGTAGCATTTCTGGAAACCCTCACGAGACTATAACTCGTCCACTAGAGGTAATCTAGGGGTTTAAAGCCTTGTTGCACGTTTAAGGTAAGTGCAACCGATGATTCCTGCGAAAGTGAGTAAGAATTTTCTTTTTATTGTTTTGCTCGAGGACTAGCAAAATATAGGTTTGGGGGTATTTGATATTCACATAATTATTACATAATATATCCCTTAATTTATACATGTTAGTGTTTCGATTATTATATTGTATAGTAATTATTTCGTTTTCATGTCTTTGTAAGAATTTAAGCGTAAACGATGAAATCATATTAAAGCGACAAGTTAAGGAACGACAATTAGTCGATTTCAACGGTGGTATAAAGCAGTCACAAACCTAAACCCAAAACCTAATTCATAACCTAAACCCAAACCTAATGCCAAGCCCAATCCTTTTCCTACCCTTATTGATGAATCATTCCCTCATTTCATCCCTATTCATCTTGATAATTTTATATAAATAGAAGATAATAAGGTGAGAAAGGGAGGAAGAAGAGAAGGGAAAAGAAGAGAATTAGAAATCAAAACTTCTTCCTCAATGAAGATTTCCTCAAAGGAGATCATCTCTCAAAGGTGATTCACAATCACCCTCACCACTCATCCATCTCTCACTCACTCCACTCACTCAGCACACAGTCACCTCGACACTCTCACTCACTCCACTCACTCAGCACACAGTCACCTCACCGTCGCCACCACCGAGCTCCGCAACTGCCACCGTCACCACTGTTTCACGTCCAATTTTCACTCCACCACCACTCTCTGCTCATCTCCCCTGTCCACACAATCGCCACCATCTCCGCACGAGTCCCACCACCACAACAGACCACGAAAAGCTGCGACAGAACCACCGCAACCACGCCGCGAAACAGAGCCGCACCGCGACTTTGTTTCGCCTCGCGACAGAGCCTGTTCTCCTCCTTTCTCGGCCTCTCTTCATCGCAAGCTCCTTCCCGCATCCCTCTCTCACGACCATCGTCGCAAGCGACGCTTCAGAGGCGGCACAAACCACCGCGACAGCGAAAACAGGGGAGTATTCTTCCCGATTTCTCTTTGTTTTTTTTTGCTGTTTTATTTGGTGTTTCCTCACCTTTGTTCGTCTTTGATCTCTGATTTGTTTGAGAGTAGTCTTTCTTGTTTGGTGTAGTTTAAGTATTTGATGAAAATGTTTGGATTGAAAGGAAGTAGATTCTTTCAGTGTTTCAGTGTATGACGTAAAACCCTTCATCACAGAAATGCAGACACTCACACCTCCCTCCATCAACTCCACCTTCGACAAATTTCCTATTTCCCCAATTCGATTTTCCTGCCAAATCAAGTTGGTTAATTTAGGGTTAGGGCTTTCTGGTAAGCTCAATTTCACCACCAAACCAGCTCCTATCTTCTTTGATTTATCCACCATTGAAAATTTAACATTTGTTCTTGCAGATGAGAAGCAATTCACTCGTTTGCGAAGAAATTTCACCTCATTTGGGGAAACCAGAGCTGTTGGTAGAGGAAAAGGCGAGTCTTTGTCAGCTTGGGATGAGAAGCCATATGAAGTATTGCCAGATGGAAAGAAATTTTACTTTGATGAACAAGATGTGTTGTCTTTCATCGATCCCCCGAAGGATTTGATTCCGTTGGACCAGTCTTCTTATAATCCAGCCGCGTATCTTTGGTGAGCTTTCAAAGGCTTGATTTTTTTTTAATGCTTTTTGAGCAAAATTAATGATGGGTTTGAATAGTTTAATAATGGGGCTTCAAAAAATTATAGTTTGGTTTCCTAAGAGTATATACCAAATTAAATCTAGTGTAATCTAATTTTAAGCCAAAATAAGGTTACAATATCGATACCCTTAGCCAGGGCAAATGAGCATAATAACAAGAATATATATAATTTAAATCACAAAATAATTAGGATAATTATCTAGTTACCAGTGGGCATGTAAGTGTGTTGCATCTTCAGTATGCAGATTGAAGCATTTTGCAAGTATTTGACGGAATGAATTGTATTACTTTTATATTCAGCCAGTCTCTAACTATTGTTTTTGTAAAAATTATAATGGTAAAATTTGAGGTTTGATTATTTCATATTGAAGTAATCCTATTCTTCAAGGATATAATTTGCTTACTTCAACTTAAGGGCGTCTAATTAACTTGATAAATAGTTTTGCTTGTGCGTTTAACATGTTATAAGATGCATTCCTTGTCCAATACTCCAAGAATATAAAGTTTGATACATATGGATATTTCATATAATATCATTGTTGATCGAATATAGTGAATGGATTCTCAAAAGCAATCAGTTAGTTTGATAGAGTGTGTTTTGTTGAAATAGTGTGGGATTTTCACGGCATTGGAGTACGCAATCTCAAAGGGATACTTTGAAAACTTGATTGTCGATTGGAAAATTTGTAATGGCAAATGACTAGCTATTGAGCTTTGGGAGTTTTCTTGTATACTTGTATTAATCTTTGTTTTTCATGATCAATGAATCTTTACCTTCTCTAAGGATCACTTGTTTGTTTTTCAATTAGTTTGAGCTTGTTACTCTGTGAACAAAATTATCTCATCTTCTTTGGCTAATTAAAGTTTTGTTCTATGACCTCCAGGAAGAAAATTGGAGACATTCCAGAGGAAAGACGATACCGGTTGCTTTCTTTGCTGAAACCTAGGTTGTTTCTTGCAAATCTTTAAGTTGTAAAACATAAATGTATGATGTATTTCCAATGTGATACAATCAACTTCCCTTTGACCAAATTATTATGGTAGCTGCATTTATATGTGGTTCAGCCAGTTGTATGAAGAATTTAGGCCCACCAACTATTAAAAGAGCTTTAGTGAGAAATGAGAAGTAATGGGTTGATGGTCTAATTCATATTCCCAAATAACTGAATCAGGCTTATATCAAGGATTTGGGAAATTGCTGGCACACGCTGCAAGGATTCTAAACAAATAAAGAAAACTTCTTCAAGCTTGCTGTCTGATGGAGATGGCGCAACATCTCTTCAGTTTTGGAATTGCCGAACTAGTGGAGGTACTGATTCTATTTCATTTTCATTATGGCAGTATCTACTGTGTTGGGCTGCTTTATGCACTCATAAAAATAACATACAGCTTTGGATTTTGCAAACTATCTAGGATGAGACATCTGCTGTAGTAGTCGTAATTCGGAATACAAGATCTTGTGATTTTTATTTCTTTTTTCCTTAGCACATTTTAGTAGCAGTTCAGAATTATTGTGCGGACATTTTCTCTCATGTGTGCTGTTAACAGTGGGGAGAAGATAGCCAACAGAAAAGTTAGGATTGTTTGTGTTCCATCTTCATGTCGGGGTTTGGGGTGATGGGTGTAAGTCATTAGTGATTTGCCCACTTCCAGCACCTGCAAACTTCAGCAGATTGTTCTGCTTGGATATGCATTTGATTGTAACATATTTATTCTTGCCCAGTTAGTGTATTTGTGAAATGCCTCTTTACAGGTCATACTAGAATAGTATAGTTTAAGAGCTATGTAACGACACGGGTACATGTATCTTCATTCGAGATGGATACGAAGTGTCGGACACGTTGGCCAGGAAAAACACTATATGAGATACGCTAGAGGACATGCTTGTGCATTTTACTATTATTTACTTTTTAGCAATAAAGTTTGAACTATTAGTAATATTCATTCACTTGTACGTTAATATTGTTATTCATGTACTAGTAAATTGCCATAATATGCTTTTAACATTAGTATATAATTGAAAATTTTCAAAACTATATGAAAAATAAGCATGGAGTGTCCGATTGGAGTATCCGTGCATCGACACCAGTATGTAACACTATACGTGTTGACACATTTTTTTTTTATTAGAATAGAGTATCGTTGTTGCATAGTTTAAGAGTATTTTATTTGGATGTGTGATTGTAGAAATAGTAATTATTACACGTTAAGTTTTTCTGGATTCTGAGTTTTTAATACCTCTTTTCTTGTCCCAAGTCAATACTTTTCTTGAATTTCTGACCATCTGGTGTGGATGCTGTTCAGGACCATGGCCTATTTCTTGGATAAATTTCTTTAAGAAGGTACACTCTACTCTCTAGTTTGTAGTGTGCCCTTAAAAGTTAAAATATTTTGTTATTCTCATAATTTGTTGTTTTCTTTATATTACGTATTTTCATTTGATCCTTCATGCATTTCAGGCCATATTTCGTTGTAAAGATGGGCAGAGTTGTGGAAGGATAATTCTTGGTACGTGTGATTTCGAAATATCTATTTTTATTTCTCCTAGACTCATGAGAAAAAGTGTTACTGAAATTGTCTGTTTCTGAAATTCAGCTGTTATATGTTGTATCTCAGTTTTTCACATCGAATCTAGAAATACAGATTTATGTTGACTGCCTTAATATTTTGCTTCCATATTATGTACAATAATTTTACCGAATCTGCATATCCAATCTTGTGAGGAGAATGTGGTGTCTTACTTCAAGAAGCATGATTTTGGGGTGGAGAAATGGGGAGTGTTTTTGTTATGCAGTCACTTTGATTGTATTGGAAGGACAAAGGAGAAAAAGGAGTGGGTGAAAAGGGATTTTGATGAAATGAGAATTTGAGGTCATCTCCTTAAGGCCTCGGCTTCTGAAGATGGGTTTCCATTGGGGTTCTTGAGGATATCTTAGTACCGTACTAGTTGTGTGTCTAGGTTCATGCCAGGAAGGATATGAATAGGACCCTGAGATGACTAATTACGTGGATCAGTGTATTACGTGTTATTTGGGTAACATAACTGTTCAATTTTAATTGGGTCTTATTCCGGAAATTATTCTCAATGTCCTCATATAATATATCTCGTTCAGGTAGCTTCTTGCATAATATGCAGATTATCGTTATTGGGTTGAGAGTTGAAGCCTTTTGTAGTAATGCATATTAATGATGGCGAGAACTCAGTTTAACCATTGGCTAGCACATTCAGGTGGTCCAGTTCTTTCTGGAATTGCAAATTCCTATAGTCCATTGTACTTCACCGTGAGAAAACATGAGGAAGTGATGGCAACTGAACAACCTTGCGACACAGCATATGAATTTGGTGATGGGCTATTGGATCTAAAAGATTTTCCAGGAGGCTTCCCAAGACCAGGTGAGTTTGTTTCTCTTGTCTAGTAGTTAAATCCCACTTAAGGTCTAAACTTCACGGTTTGCAAATTCATATACTGATTTGCATCATATGTTCTTTACCTTGTTTGTTAGGCAAGTGATGTGATTAGTGTTGCATGGACCTCATTATTTTTTTACAAACTCCCCTGGTTACTATTAATTTGTTTTAAAGGTAAAACCCCAATGGTTATTGGGTTATTCTGTTCATTTTGTTAGATGCAGTTCTTGTTATGCTGATGGTGTGCCCAACATGGCTCTATTGGTTATTATTTTTATTTTATTTCATTTCATTTTTTATTTTTATTTTAAGGCAACAAAGTATGTGATAAATATGGTATGTAGCTATGCACTTCTTGAAGTCAGCAACTTTGTATACAAATTAGGGGTGCTTCATACACTAGCCTTAGGAGTTTATATAATTTCTAAAAATATATAAAATTGCATACAGCTGATATCTTGTGGCTGTAGTTTAGTGGTAAAAATTCCACGTTGTGGCCGTGGAGACCTTGAATCCCAGCGGCCACATTTTATTTTTTGCTTGTTTATCTTGTCTGTTTGTTTTCGTTGGGCTCGAATCCCAGAATTTCTCCTCTGGCATAACAAAAATGACCGGATCTCTCCATTTTGTTTTTAACTCATCAAAATTTTGTTAAGACGTAGATAATATGTTAGGATGAATTTTGTTGACATGGTCGTCACTTACAAATGAAGTTATTACCTAGATAATATGCTAGGATGTAGCTGATATCTTGTGGCAACTAGGAAGGTTGGTATAATAAAAGCTTAGGAACCCGTCTAACTGGCGAGGAAACCAGCAAGGGAGGAGGGAGGACCCTCCATCCCCCTCGCGATATGTGCCTCCCATCCCTTGCATGCATCTCGAGGGGGATGGAGGGTCCTCCCTCCCTCCCTCGCTGGTTTCGTTGACAATTAGAATTTCTGAAAGCTTAGATACTTTTTTCAAAAATTGCATTTAAGATTCTGTAAAGAACTGTGATGTACCACATTTTCATTCGCAGTGAAGCATCCCTGGCCTTTCGATGATCATGTTGTTGTGTATATACGTAATGTGGGACCAGGTGTGTTAGTGGGGCAAGGATGGCAGGAAGGGAAAGTCCTGGAGCAAGTCCCTAAGAAACTCTGTGGTGAAATTATAATGGTAAAAGATTATGCAGCCTCGGAGAAAAATTGCTGAGAAGTTCAGGGAAACTTACTAACCTGTCATTGTGCAAGGTCTTCTCCAGGTATCCTTGATAGATTTTAAGGACTTGAGCAAGTGCTTTTGTTGCTGTTACATTGTTCGAAGGAATGCATTCCTGACCTCTCATTATTGTAGAATTCTCCTCTGTCTAAGGTTGAAGTGAATGTTGTTATACCTCTGAGAATTATGGAGTCTGTATCTTATGCTTAATTTTGAATTTTCACAATTTTAATGAGATACTATACATTTTATGTTTGGGAGGCCAAAACTTGCAGCACCTCTTATGGCAACTAGGATTCCTTTCTTGTCCCCGCACTTGCACGAAGGACAGAGAGTTCATATTCAGGGCCAAGGTTTTCATTCTTATACACGTGATATATGACTTGCTTGGGGATCCTGAATTGCTGGCGTAGTATCAGTTTTAAAATGATATTGTCCTGCCATTGAAAGTATCCAGAGCTCAGTGGCTTGATTCAATGCCAAACTACGGTATTTTTCTTATTACTCCTCTTTTATTGACAAAGGGTAAATCTTCTCGGCATCATTCTCCAAGCAAATTTTCAGGATTATGATTCTACATAAATAAGCAATAAGCATATTGTACTAACTTTACAACATCAACCATCACTCTCTGATGAGGACAAAGACCAAGACAAATAAGAAACCCAATACCACTAGGCAGGTCGGAAACATGAAACTAAAACTGACGTATTTCATACTGTGATGCGCTGACATATGTCTAGTTACTGCAGCGGATAAAGCAGACATGCCTAAGAAAGTAACACTTGCATAGTAGAAGAATTTCTGGCTTGAATTTCTAGTATCCACTTGCGAAAAAGCCAAGGCTCCGCCACTTCCAAAAGTCATGATTGCATGCATGATTTTCTTGATATTTGCTCTGGTGCCGGAATCTTCAGGGTCCTGCAGCCAGACTCAGGTTCAGTAACAATTGAAATCCTTTGTTATTCAAACTATCAAGTAAAAAAAGTTGACTAGCTACTTAAATTACATTTACGTTCAACATCATTTACCTCTCACACCTGAGTTCCACAAGCCTAATAATTAACTTGTCATTTTATTGATTGAAGTAGAATAACACGTCTAACACACATGGTATATATATATATATATTTGGTGAGTATTGGAAGTATGGATCATACCGCAGGTACTCTTGGACTTGGGTTGCCACTCACTTGATCGAGAGTCACCTCCTGGTAAAAATTGGAATTAGATTCACATTTATATTTCACATATAGTGATCAAAGAAGCACTGACATATCAAGAAAATTGAATTTGACCATAAAAGTTGCAATGTATTCAACACTTTAGAAAGTATAGATTTCACTCATTAAAAAATGGTATAATATTTGGGAAGCATAGGAAGTGCATACATACATACTGTCCAAGGTGGAGATTCATTCACAGGGGTTTGTCGATGAATAATTAGAGGAATTAGATCAGCATTAACCACAACGACAATCTTCTTTTGAAAATTTTAGATTACTACGACATGGTACAATCAAGAAAGCCATTTATGGTTACGTACCTGCAATTGCGAATTAGCATTGTCAGCCATTTTATGTCCTGCGAAAAAAAAAAAAAATTAATTAATTGAAACATTAAATAAATAAATAACTAAAGAAGTAAATAGTGAAACTGATTTGGGGAAATCTAATAACCACTGTTAGAGTAAAAAAAAAAAAAAAAGTAGGGATGTCAATGAAGAAATAACATTTGACCACCATTTGGATCCTGAAGTTACAAAAATGAGTGAGGCTAGAGAGCGAGGAAACGGGCGAGGAAATGAGCGAGGAGAGGGACGTGGCGGGGTGGGAGCCGTCCACTCCGTTCGAGATGCGTGCCGCAATTTTTTGTGCACGCATCCCGAGCGGGGTGAACGACTCCCACTCCACCACGTCCCTCTCCTCGCTCGTTTCCTCGCTGGTTTCCTCGACATTTAGAATAAAAGTAAGATGTTTAATCTAAAATCAGATCTTACCAAGTCTAATTTAACTAAATTAAATAAGAATCAAGTAAAATAAATTAAATAAGTATCAATTAGGTTTGTTTTGTTAACTAAATCAAAGGCCAAAACAAACTTTGCAGCCAGTAGGCCCAGCCCAATACACTAACCCAAATCGACCCAAAACTTCTGTCAGTATTTCTTCTTCAGCTCTTATTCTTCACAGGCGAGCGGATCGAAGTCGAGTGGAGCGGAACGAAGCGGATCAGAGCAAGTTGTCGACAGTTCTTACCCTCGCTCCTTTCCTCGCTCCCTAGAATTTCTGAATTTAATAAATTAAATAAGTATCTATTAGGTTTGTTTAATTAACTAAATCATAGGCCAAAACAAACTTTGCAGCCAAGAGGAATAATTAAAAAGGTTTGTTTAATTAATCAAACTTTGTTTAATTAATTAAAAATGTTGGTTTGCGGATCGAAGTCGAGTCGTCGACAGTTCTTCTTCTTCTTCACATGAGAGGCTGTTGGAGAGGCGATCGTTAAGGAACTCAGA
Organism: Berberis thunbergii; assembly: GCA_003290165.1. Lineage (NCBI taxonomy): Eukaryota > Viridiplantae > Streptophyta > Magnoliopsida > Ranunculales > Berberidaceae > Berberis > Berberis thunbergii. The sequence continues at coordinate 185,044 of QNQO01001365.1, read as the reverse complement.
CGAGAGGAATTGGTGGTGTGTGTGTAATGTGTGGGTGGGGTTCTGATTCTTCCGCCATTAGGGACCTTTGTCGCTCTCTTTTGCTCGCTCGCTCTCCTCCTCCTCCTCCTCGACGAACACCCAAGTGAAGCTCATAGAATGCTGGAGGCCACGACAGAGATCACGTCGCCACGTTTGATGCCTAGAGATGCGAGTTGGATGTATCAACGGTAGGTTTGTGAGATGGAAGCTCTTTCCAGTAACCCAAAAGAAAAGGAAGTGCGTTTGTCTTCAACACCTCCATATTCGTATCTCTTCTCATGAAAACGTCTATTGGTTTTGCATGTAGGCATTGCACACACTTTTGTGCGGTTTGTTCATTTCTGATAATTCTAATTTATTTTGGTTCATTACTTGTACTGAAATTATAGTTGATGAACATGTTTCGTATCAATTTTAGGACTATATGGAGGACTGACTACTTTATTGGGTTTCGCAAAGCTCGTCATAGTAATAGTATAGTAAACAGACTACGGTTTCTTTTGATGAACCAACCTATAGTGCGTGCGCTTCAATACCTAACAAAACAAAATCTATTGGGGTAGAAGCTCAGTACACTACATCATAACTGAGAAGAGAATTTGCAGTCTTTTAAGCTACTAATGATGCAATGAAATGCACGAGTCAGCAAACTTGAATTTAGCAACCATAATTGGAACAGAAAAATAAATGGGCAACAAACAATTAAGATATTTAAGCATAACTAAAATTGTTTCTCACCTGACCTTTGGGTTCTCTGTTCTTTCTAAAATTGTTTTAAGGGCAGAGCTTTTGGTAGAGATGTAATTGCCTTTGGGACCTCTAAAATTGTTTTAAGTGCAGAGCTTTTGGTAGAGATGTAATTGAAGAAGATACTTGAAGATACATTGATAACGACCACGACCTTTTGGTAGGGCTGTTTTTCTACTGGGCACGAGCTTGTGTTTTAAGGGCAGAGCTTTGCTTTTGAATATATTTTTCTACTATTTTGGATGAAGAAGACATTGACGACATTTTGTATTGCACCTAAAATTTTGGATAATGCGATTCACATGGTACTATTTTGTCTTTGTAGATTCAATTTCATATACATATATAACACGTTTCCTTCTCTCACTTAGGCGATATGAGACTATAATCTCTGATTGATAGTTTGCCTAATCATTATTGGGATCCACGGGCCTATTAGGCTTCGCCATCATGAGCCTCTCCCGCATCAGGCCAGTTCAATACCATCTATCATCCTAGAGATTAGGCCATTTCCAACATGTTGAATTGTAGTTTGGGAGAAAAAAAAAACACGTTATTAAGTGCTTAAATTTAAGAGTACAAGTCAGAATATGCTTACACGTGACATTTCAGTGCATTCTATATTGTGTATACATCTCTAATTGATAAAATGAGAAATCATTGATGTCTCTAAACGTTCAAACTATTAGAGAGTGAGAAATTTCTACCAAGCAAATAGATGCTACTATGGGTATTAGGGCTGACAATGATACCATATCAAATCCGATATGTATAGATTCTGATTCTATCAGATCCATATTAATGAATGGAACCCAATTTCAGAATACATAACTCTATCTCGAAACCATTCAGATCAGATTCGAAGCTAATCAGATTTATTGCCAGCTTATTAAAATGTTAAAATTATACTAATTAAAAATAATTAATTAATACGACATATTAATTCCTTACGAAAACAAATAAAATCATGTGATATACAAATGTAACCAACAAAGTTTCGTAATTGAATTATCTAAAAGTTTCAATAAGATTATAATAACTAAATTAACTAATTTATGATTGTGATTTAAGATTTTTTTTTCATAAATTAAAATACAATTCAAGTAAAAGAAGTAAATTGTGAAACTAATTATGGTAAATCTAATAATATATTGTTACAATTGAAAAAATGTTGTTGTCAAGTATATTCGGGTTAAAATATTGAAAAATTTTCAACTCCCACTAGTGAAGCAGAGAAAGCCAACAAGCAAGTTCAAAATCAAAAGGGTTCATTTTGTTTGAGTCGTATTCTTAGCAAAAATTCTAGCTTTGCTGGCCTTTTTTTGGTCTTGTTTGGGTTTTTTTTTACATTTTGACCCCTTATATAGATAGTGTTTGTAATTGTGTTTTAAAGAAAATCTATTGGGGTAGATAGAAGCTCAGTACACTACATCATAACTGAGAAGGGAATTTGCAGTCAGCAAACTTGAATTTAGCAACCTTAATTAGAACAGAAAAATAAATGGGAACCAACAAACAATTAAGATATTGAAGCATAACTAAAATTGTTTCGCACCTGACCTTTGGGTTCTCTGTTCAACATAATATAAGCAGAAATTCTAAATGTCGAGAAAGTGGGCGAGAAAATGAGCGAGGAAAGGGAGGTGTCGAAATAGGGACCGTCCACCTCTCTCAGAATGAGTGTCGTCTTTTTTGACATGCGCATTTTGATGAAAGTGAACGGCCCCCATCCTACCATCTCCCTCCCCTCGCTCATTTAGAACTTCTCTAATGTAAGAGTTCAATAAGAGTGAGGAATAAGAGAGAGAGAGAGAGCGTGCTTTTATAGAATGAAAGACACTGTATGGGTAGAGATGCAACGAGTCACTTGGGTAGAGATGTAATTGACGGATACATTCTGGACATTCTCACACTCACTTGTACGACAGTCTCGCACTCACTTGGACCACTTTTGTTTGTAATTGATTGGGTAGAGATGTAATTGACGGATACATGTAATGAGTCACTTGGTTAGAGATGTAATTGACGGATACATTCGGGACTTTCTCACACCAGAAATTCTAAATGTTGAGAAAATGAGCGAGGGAAGTGAGGTGGCGTGAGAGCCGTTCATCTCACTCGAGATGTGTGTGTTGATTTTTTGCATGCGCATTCCGAGCGAGGAGAACGGCTCCCACCCCCGCCACTTCACTCCCCTCGCTCGTTTTCTCGCCCATTTCCCCGCTGTCACATTCTCACACTCACTTGGACGACAATTTCACAGTCACTTGGACCACTTTTGTTTGTAATTGATTAGTGGAATACCTGTGCCGTTGGCACTATCGCATATTAGATCATACTTAAACGGTTATGTGAAATACTCAAATTTGTGATTTTATTTAAATTTCTAAAAGCAATTACATAATTGTCTATTACAACAGTTATGAAGAATTAATTTTGTAAAAAATTAATATTATTGAATAATAAAATAATGTTAATAAATCTGATCAACATAATTAATGTGCTAAAAAATTTAATTTCCACCAAATATCAGTTTAACTAAAAATAAGAAGGAAATATCTCATGTTTGTCCAAGTAAGCATCGACTGAAATTGATGCCCTATTTAGTAGTTCTCACACTCACTTGGACCACTTTTGTTTGTAATTGAAAGACAAGATCGAATGTAATTACTTTTAGATAAGATTCTCACTTCGTCACTTTTGTTAGTAATTGAAAGAAAAGATCGATATTTAATGACTTTTTAGTCCCCAGATGACTTTTTAAAAGTCACAACACCTTGAGAGCCACTACGACACTTAGATTTTTTGATAACGCAATTCAACAATGACCTTAGGTCTTATTCACATGGGTTGGCAGATTGCTTGGAAAATCAACAAATGTAATCTAGAAGGGAAACAGGTTTGGGCTAAGCAAATCATTTAACAAAGAAACAACTTAAAGGAAACAAATTAGGCTGTGTTTACCCCGTTAGTTGATCAGTGTGCACACATCCAAATTAAATGTCAATGTCCTAAGGTTGACAGTCTTGTCCTTAAAATGACAAAGACTTTGGAAAGCGAAATTCGCTCTCGCTCTAGCCTTTGTTTTTTTAATGAATTCTGCACGGTGATAAAAAAGAGTCAGAAAATCTATACTCATTATAGAGAATTTTTCCGTCAACCACAAAATTTTCCTTTGCAAGGGCGTTTTAAACTGTAAACACGCGATGGAATCTTGGGATTAGAGTTACATTAAAAATTTATTAGTTTAACTTTGTCCAGAGGATAAGAGTTAGGCCCGTGACAGTCAACCGTAAAAATCTGTCACATCTCTTTACATGGATTGTGATTCAAAAATATTAATGTCGGATGACGGCATTGCTTGGAGATATTCAGTAAAACTTAGCAACAACTTAGCAAAACTTAGCGACAGCTAATATACCGTGGCTAAATATTTTTGTGTATACATATTTTTTTTCAAAAAAATCCATTAGGGACGGCTTATACCGTAGCTATCAATTTTTATTTGTAAAACTTAGCGACAGCTAATATACCATCGCAAATATTTTAATTAGCTACTGTTTATTCTGAATTTAGTCACGGTTTTCCCGTCACAAGCACACTTTTTATGATTATGGTCTTTGTCAGCTACCAAAAGAATTAGGGATGGTTTTTTGCCTCGCAAATCTACCAACCACATGCAAGACTTTGAGAGCCTATGCAACATTTATGCGGAAAAAGATTCATTTTCTCAATCTGGGTCTTGATTGTCCGGGCTTTCTTGAGCACAGTAGTAATATCCATGTTAATCCCATTGCATAGTAGGACTCGGATCTCCCCCATCCCTTCTTTCACCTTCTCTGAGTCCTCCAAGAAGAGTGCAAGTTTGGGGTCAATTTGCTTCTCTGTCATCTCCAAGTCTGCATTACCAGCTTCGAGATCCTTCATTGCTTCTTTTTTTAGATCGACATAGTTGGTGAAAGATTTGGTCATTAAATCATTCATCCTGGAAGAATTCCCCAAACCCCAATTACCTGTTCATAAAAACAAGCAAATTTAAGGGAATCACAAAATAGGTATTCAATCAAAAGATCAAATTTGCTTGTGCATACAAATTAACACTTGTTCTTGTAGAACCAGTTGAAAGTTAGTACATATTGATACCTATTTTTTCATCTTGACTGGGAATCGCCTTCAAAAAACCATGGCACAATATGTTTTCATATTTTTACAAACTAGATATGGAGCATGTCGAACATCTAAAATAAAAAGGTGATGAATCAGGGTAACTCATGAAAATTTCATGTACACAACGTGTAATGAATTTCTATTAACAGAATGAGCTGTATCTGAGATTCCAGTTTGGCTCAAACCCTTTATGCATCAGACGCCTTTCTCCACCTCTTTTGAACCCCCACAACACGAAGCTTCAATCTTTCTTCCCAAACCAAGCTCTCCACACCGATCTGAGTGAACTAGAGATCCACCCATGTCTACCCAACTCGAAATTAACAACCTTTTTTGTGAAACAGAGATGAGAGAGTGTGAAAAGGAGCATGGCAGAAGAGATGGAACTTCACCATGAGAACTATTGAGACAACAATTAGAAGAATAATGAAGAGGACGAGACAGGGACAGAGAGATACCATCAAGAAGGCGCATTTGTTGTCCACGAACCCATCCTTGTTGTCGTCTTCCGTCTGGAAAGCATAGCTTGGATGAGAAGATGAAGAAGAAGAAGAAGAGGAGGCGCCGAGCGGAGCAGATCTGGCGTGGAGGAGGAGCAATCGAGGAGGAGGAGGAGCAGGTGCGAGGAGGAGGAGGAGAGTATGCAAGGGTTTCGGATGCGAGGAGGTATTCCTTCTCTCTCTGATTCTCTGTGTTTTGATCCCTCCCTCCCTCTTAAATTTCAGCGGAAATTCAAATTCCATTTCCCGCTCTTTTTTTTTTTTTTTTTTTTTTTTGACTTTGGTCAGGCACGTGCGAGACACCCTCCCTATGGCACGTGCCTGGGGGTCCGTCCCATGGAACGGGCTGTGAGGACGGGCCAGCTAGAATTTTTCTTCAAGTTAATACTTATAGTGGGGTCGAGTATATTTAATTTTCTCGGATATTCTTTTCTTTTTTTAAGCTCATAGGTGATATGTTCTAACCAACTTTTATTTGTACTCATTTTACTTTCACAGATACACTTCCCATCTAATGATATTTTTGTGGCAAACCAGGTGACAGACGCAAAATTGATATGGGTTGATCGGTTGGCCTTTTATACACTGTTACGTGAGGTGGATGCGAATCAAGCAATGATTTAGTTCATCTTGTTTTATTTTATCCAGCACCATTTATTTCATTAAAGGTCTTATTGCTACAAGATTGGACATCCTTTTTTGCTGTTTGATGAGCAAAAGGCCGAGTGTTATTAGTCTTATAATGCAATATAAGTTTGTCAAATGTTTTGCCTTCTCTGGTATGATACAAGCTACTTCAATTTACGATTGGTGTCGAGTTTTGTTCTAATACTATGCACTCGATGCTTTGTTCTACTTGGAATGGAGATCTTCTAGATGCTGTCGCAACAGGGAGTTCCAGTGGGTTTTCTGATTTTGAAATAATTATGTTGTATTGTTTCATGCTTTGGTTCTTGAAACTATTTGTTGAATGGGAATGTCCTTACTTTCCTCGGGCAAGAAAAATGCGTTGATAAGTGTTATCAACGACACAGAGCCTATAAATATGCCAAACAAATTGAACTCCAATCCGTATAAAAAATGTCATTCATGCATTTACAGCAACACTGATACTCTGCCCATTTGGTGCATTCTCAAATGGGAGGATCCAATAATCCTAGATGACCCCATGGCCGGGCAATGTACGAAGGCCATGAATATGTTGGACATACAGCTTAAAATGTATGCATTGAAATCCACGACCCCAGATTCATACCAGATAACAGACCCAACTGCAATTTGCAAACATGTATTGTTGGTTTTAATTTGATCATCAACAATGATAACTAATTGCTTTGAAAAGTTGTTCCATACACAAACTCTTCTCAGTTGTTGCTCCTTCTAACCAAAACAAAGCCTTGGGTTTGCTTTTTAATTTTTCTCTATATATGGAAGCCTTTTTCTATCATCATTTACCCAGGAGAGTGTTGGATTCAACAGCTAATTGAGTTGTGGATTCTCTTTCAGAGAGGATGGGAGTGATCTCAAGCCATTGTAAAGTTGGAGGGCCGGGGATTCATCTTGACTTTATTCATCACCCTTATGCCTCGATACATGTCGAAATTGTTTATAGAGTGTTCAAGGACGCACCTACATAAAAGAATGATGAATTGTCCCAAATGCACCAACTTTTAATTTGCATCCTGCAGAATAATCATAGCACACAAGGAGCTTGTTTAAACATGCATAGTATAGTTTTGGAAATCTTCAAAACTTGTCTGCACTCAAGGATTTCAGCAGTTACGTATCCTGAATAAATGAAACAAATTGAACTCTTGGTAGCAACGGTTACGGTTGCAACCAAATTTTATACACATGTGGCCAGATAAGATGAAGGCAAATATTTTACACTTTTGTTCCAAGGAATGATTTGGAGTCACTTTTTTACACATGGCCAGTTAAGACGAGCCATTGTATTTGGTTCATCACTTTTTATCAATTTAAAGGTTTGCGGATCCTTCAAAAATGATTTAAAGTCCGCGCATGTAGTTCTTTATACCCAACCTTGATTCACTGACCCATAAAAAGTGTAAAGGCAAAAAAAGTGATTACAGTTGAAGATGGTTTTAAGTATGACTGAGGATGATGTCATGATGTAATTACAGTCGAGAAATTTTGCACTAACATATTATATAATACATAAGAGCTAGCTGAGGAGATAGACAATGTACATTGAGGAATAATGGTAGCTGTTCTTCTGGCACTAAGTAGTGCTGATGATTCTCAGTAATCTGTCCATTATATGTACAATGAGCATAAGGCAGGCAATCGAAAGACGATATTTACTGATGTATCAAGAAGTGGCAGCAGTAAATTTTGTCTCCACAATTTCTGAATCTGTGGATGTTTCAGTAACTTCTGTCTCCACAGTTTCTGAATCTGTGGATGTTGCCATTTCATCATTTTGTTCTGGCAGCTGTCCAGTGGTATTGTTGGAATGCAACTCAATCAATTTGCTGAGTACCTACTTGATTCCAATCTTCATCAGAATGAGAATCTGATATGGTTTCATTGTTATCAGAACGAGAATCTGACACGGCTTCATTGTTTTGTTGTAGCTCTTCCGTAGGAACTGCTTGTCCCATTGCAGAAATGCTTTGCCACATTGCTTTGCATTTTTCTGCTAAGGTGCCATCTATCACACTCTTGTATATGAATAGAGCAAAGAAGAAGAAAAGAGACATGACAAATGATAGAATTATATGAACAAACTGAATCTCTCTGCTTTTGTTAAAACTAGCAATACAAAGTATATTGTATCTATTTATATTGATGTATCATATTACATCCTTACAGCCTATCATAACAAACTACAGATTACAACAGATTACAACTAATACTAACAAACTACAGCTCATCCTAACAAACTAGCTGGGATACTTTCTATCATCCCCCCTCAAGGGCAAGGGGCAAGGAACAAGACCAAGGTGGGACTTGAGATAGCCAAACCTTGCACTTGTAAGATGTTTGGTGAGAAGATCCGCAGACTGCTCAGTAGTAGGAACAAAACTGAGAAGCAAATCACCCCGAAGAACATGATCACGATACTCAGATTCAGCACTACTTCTGGAGACTACACGCTGTTTGGATGCAGACCAAGAAATCAAATTGCCTCCTAAATAGACCAAGTAGCCACTGGAACTTTGTCTGTCATCAGGGTCAGAGCCCCAGTCAGCATCGGAGAAGGCTTCAATAGCAAGATCACGAGCAGGTTGTAAGAGCAATCCATCATTAGAAGAGCCCTTCAGATAACGCAGAATGCGCTTGACAGCCAACCAGTGAGATGTGGTAGGTGTCTGCATAAACTGACAAGCCTTATTGACAACAAAGGCAATGTCCGGCCTGGTCATGGTAACATATTGAAGAGCACCAACTATGCTGTGATAAACAGTAGCATTCACAAGAAGAGTGTCATCAGACTGTGACAAGAGTTTGCCAACTGCCCCTGGAGTAGGAGAAGACTTGCGAGTAAGCAGATCAGCAATATACTTTGCTTGGCTGAGATGAACTGCACCATTATATTGATGAACTTCAATACCCAAGAAATATGATAAAGGCCCCAAGTCTCGAAGAGCAAAGACAGAGTTTAAATGAGCAATCAGAGAAGAAATGTGCTGCGAAGAACTGCCTGTAACAATGATGTCATCCACATAGATCAACATAATAAGAATAGAATGTTGATCAAACTTGACAAACATGGAACTGTCAGTCCGAGAGGCAGAGAAACCCCACCTGAGAAGAGCACAACTAAGTTTGGAAAACCAAGTACGAGGAGATTGTTTCAAGCCATACAATGATTTCCTGAGTTGACAAACTTTGGAAGGAAATTGTTTGTCTAAAAAACCAGGAGGTTGAGCCATGAAGACCTGTTCTTCAAGATCACCATTCAAGAAGGCATTATGAACATCAAGTTGGCGAATGTCCCAGTTGAAACTGGCAGCTAGTGTGAGAACAATACGGATAGTAGCAGTCTTGACAACGGGACTGAATGTCTCAAAATAATCCAAACCATAGGTTTGATTGAAACCCTTGGCAACAAGGCGAGCTTTGTACCTGTCAATACTCCCATCAGGTTTGTATTTGAGTTTATACACCCATTTACAACCTATAATATTCACATTACTAGGTGGATCACCCAAAGTCCAGGTGCCATTTTTATGCAAGGCAGAAATCTCTTGTTCCATGGCGTGAACCCAGCTTGGATCCTTAAGAGCTTGTCGTAAAGTAGTAGGTTCAGAAATTTTAACAACAGATAAATCAAGAATATGTTTCCTCTTGGAAATGCCAGCCATAGAACGAGTAACCATGCGAGTAGGAAGAGAAGGACTAGCAGTAGGAGGAATATCAGCTGGAAGCAAAGTACTAGCAGTAGGAGTAATATCAGCTGGAAGCAAAGGACTAGCAGTAGTAGAAGATAGAGCAGGAGATGGAAGAGCAGAAGAATGAACTGAGCTAGGAGAGGACTGAGGAAGAGGAACAAAAAAAGTGATCAAAGTGGGCAAGGGATTGGACGTGGAAACTGATGAATGCAATGAAGAAGAATGGTGCATAGGAAACCTGTTTTCATCAAACACTACATTAGGAGAAACATAGACTCGACCAAAAACTTGATCTAGACACAAAAATCCCTTATGATCTAAGCTATAACCCAGAAAGACACAAGCAACAGATCTAAATTGAAGTTTATGCTTATTATATGGACGAATGAAGGGAAAACATAAGCAACCAAATACATGAAGACCACGATAGTCAGGAAAAGGATTAAGAAGAACCTGATAAGGAGACTTATGATGAAGTACTTTAGTTGGCATGCGATTGGTAAGAAAGACAGCAGCTTGAAAAGCATACTGCCAAAATTGGAAAGGCATATGAGCATGAGCCAACAAAGCAAGACCTGTTTCAACAACATGTCTATGTTTACGTTCCACCCGACCATTCTGGGAAGAAGAATGTGGACAAGAAAATCGATGTCCAATACAAGAATCCAATAAAAACGATTTAAAAACCTTGAATTCACCACCATTATCAAATTGAAGACATTTAATAGAGGTGTTAAATTGGTTTTCAGCACGAAGTTTGAACATAGGCAAGGCCTGATCTTTGGTCTGTAGTGGAAAAAACCAAGTAAACCTGGAAAAGTCATCTACAAACAGGATGAAAAAACGAGCACCAGATGTGGATTTAACAAATGCGCAGGACCCCAGATGTCCGTATGAATAAGTTCCAAGGGACGAGAAGCATGAGAAGAAGATAAAGTTGTTCGTAAACAATGACTTTTAGCCAGTTGACAGGAAGAACAAACAGAGGACTGAGATTTATTGAATGACAGATTACAAAGATGCAATACATGATGAACAACATCTACTGAAGGATGTCATCCACGACCCCAGATAACAGACCCAACTGCAATTTGCAAACATGTATTGTTGGTTTTGATCATCAACAATGATAACTAATTGCTTTGAAAAGTTGTTCCATAAACTGTTCTCAGTTGTTGCTCCTTCAAACCAAAACAAAGCCTTGGGTTTGCATTTTTATTCTGCTCTATATATGTAAGCCTTTTTCTATCATCATTTTCCCAGGAGAGTGTTGGATTCAACAGCTAATTGAGTTGTGGATTCTCTTTCAGAGAGGTTGGGAGTGATCTCAAGCCATTGTAAATTTGGAGGGCCGGGGATTCATCTTGACTTTATTCATCACCCTTATGCCTCGATACTTGTCGAAATTGTTTATAGTGTTCAAGGACGCACCTACATAAAAGAATGATGACTTGTCCCAAATGCACCAACTTTTAATTTGCATCCTGCAGAATAATCATAGCACTCAAGGAGCTTGTTTAAACATGCATAGTATAGTTTTGGAAATCTTCAAAACTTGTCTACACTCAAGGATTTCAGCAGTTACGTATCCTGAATAAATGAAACAAATTGTTATGCATAGTATAGCTTGGCCCCCTTAACCCACCTCTGTCATCTCAAGCATTCACAGATGTATTAATCGAGACCCTGGATACTCAACTTGCTTCCAAGTTGAAACTAAAGCTTCCCCTCCTGTTTTCACTGATGGCGTCGAAGAACCAGATTCTGAAAAGCATTTTCAAGCAGTAGCTAAGTACTACCATTATAAGAAGCTGAGCCCTGAACTCCTTGCTAAACTGATGTGGTACCCGTAGTTTGAAGAAGACGATATAAATATCGTCGGGGATGCGAAGAGACGAAGGAGATGCGTTAAGAAGAAATTGTAATAATAACAAAGGGGTTTGAGGAATAAAATTGTTTATTTGATTGCTTGGAAAAGATGTGCCTTACATGTTGATATCCCTCTCTATTTATACTACTCAAAGCTAAATAACCAACTTTGACAAGGAGTTGGAAAAGAAAGAAAAATTAGAAATCCTACGTACGGTCAAAGACCAAAAAGAAAATCATACGTTTAATAAAATAGGAGTTCCTATTTTGTCGAACTTCCTAAAACTATTGAGTTGATAAAATAGGAGTTCCTATTTTTTCGAACTTCCTAAAACTGTTGATGTGATAAAATAGGAGTTCCTATTTTGTCATACTTCCTAAAACTGTTGATGTGATAAAATAGGAGTTCCTATTTTTTCATAATTCCTAAAACTGGATTTCCTAAAACTGTTGTCCTGCATCAGGCTCCCCTTCTTTAGAAAAACTCGTCCTCGAGTTGTCATCACCTACCATAGCCTCAGTATCGTCATGAAACGTAAAAATTTCTTGAACATTGAAGATGTTGGAGATATGCCATTCAGCAGGAAGATCAATGACATATGCATTGTCATTTATTTTCTTCAAAATCTGGAAAGGGCCATATTTCTTCATCTTTGTCTTGTTGTAAGTTCCCACGGGAAATCGTTCTTTGCGAAGATGAATCATGACTAACTCTCCTTCTTTGAATTCTTTAAAACGCCTATGTTTATCGGCATCTTCTTTGTACCTGGCATTAGACTCTGCAAGCTTTGATTTTACCTCATGATGGATTTGAGAAGCTTTATCCACCATATTTTCAGCCTTGGCATGAGAATCCCGAAGCTTTGGAAGTACTATGAGATCAAGAACATGATGGGGCACCTTAGAATAGACAATTTCAAAAGGCGTCTTACCAGTAGAGCGATTCACTGAAGTATTGAAAGCAAATTCCATATGTGGAAGAAGAATATCCCATTGTTTTTCCTTGTCGTCGATCTTTGCTCTAATCAAATTTCCTAAAGAACGATTCACAACCTCTGTTTGTCCATCGGTTTGAGGATGACAAGTAGTGCTAAACTGTAATGTAGTCCCCAAACGCATCCAAAGCGATTTCCAAAAGTAACTCAAAAATTTTGTATCTCTGTCAGAAGTTATTGACTTGGGAACACCATGTAAACGAACCACTTATTTGAAAAACAAGTATGCGATATTGGAAGCATCTGTGGTCTTTTTACAAGCCACAAAATGTGCCATCTTGGAATAACGATCAACCACAACCATAATTGAATCATTACCTCTTTGAGTACGAGGTAAGCCTAACACAAAATTCATGCTAACATCAACCCAAGGTGCATCTGGAACTGGTAGTGGAGTATAGAGACCGGTATTCTGAATAGTTCCTTTAGATCTTTGGCAAACCATACACCTTTGGACAAATCTTTGAACATCACGCTTCAAAGAAGGCCAAAAATATCTTTCTTCCATAAGAGCAATTGTTTTATCACGTCCAAAGTGTCCTCCAAGGCCTCCCCCATCTAATTCACGAATAAGATGTAGACGTAAAGAACCGTGGGGAATGCAAAGACGATTACCTTTGAAAAAAAAACCATCTTGAATTAAGAAGTCATCTGTATCATGCGAAAGAGAACGACATTTTTCCCACATAGTCTTGAAATCATCATCTTCACCATAAAGATCCTTCAAATAATCAAAGGCCAAACTCTCATTCCGAATAGTCACAAGTAGATGAGCACGTCTACTTAAAGCATCAGCAACTTGATTCAACTTTCCACTCTTATGCCGAACCGAAAAAGTATACTTGTTGATGGTCGATAACCAACGATCATGCATTCTGTTTACCTTGGTTGAAGTAGTCAAGAATTTCAAAGCGTGATTGTCAGTGTTAACGATGAATTCTCTATGAACAAGATAAGTATGCCACTGCTTTAGAGCTTGCACAAGAGCAATTAATTCTAATTCATAAGTAGACCACTTCTTCCTAGCATCAGAATTTTTCTCACTATAATAAGCAACCGGATGACCCCCTTGAGATAAAACCGCACCAATACCGATAATCGAAGCGTCACAATCGACTTCAAATGGCTTATCAAAATCCGGCATAGCAAGAATTGGAGTACGACACAATTTTTCTTTAAGAGCATTGAAACTCTTATCCGCCTCTTCTGTCCATTCAAACTTTTCTCGTTTCAAACAATCGGTAAGACCGGCAGCAATTGAACTAAAATTCAGAACAAAACGCCTGTAGAAAGATGCCAACCCATGAAAACTTCTAACATCACGAATGCATGTAGGTGTAGGTCAATCTGCAATGGCATTCACCTTAGAATCATCCACTAAAATTCCGATGTCCGAGACAATATACCCTAAGAAGAGGACTTTATTTGAGAAAAAGGTGCACTTCTTCAAATTCACAAAGAGAGCATTATCGGCAAGGACTTGGAACACCTTAGAAAGTTGTGAGAGATGGTTGTCTTCGCTGCGACTATAGATCAAGATATCATCAAAATACACAATAACAAATTTACCAAGGAAAGGTTGTAGAACCTGATACATGAGTCGCATAATGGTGCTAGGAGCATTAGATAATCCGAATGGCATAACAAGCCACTCATATAATCCTTCCTTTGTTTTGAAAGCTGTCTTCCATTCATCCCCTTCACGAATACGGATTTGATGATATCCACTACGTAAATCAAGTTTAGTGAAAATTTTAGAACCAGTAAGCATATCGATCATACCATCTATCCGTGGAATCGGAAATCTATACTGGATGGTAATTTTGTTCAAAGCGCGACAATCAATACACATTCTCCATCCACCATCCTTCTTTTCGACCAAAAACGCTGGACTAGCACAAGGACTTTTGCTATATCGAATCAAACCTTTAGCCAACAAATCTTCTACCTGGCCTTGCAAAATATCATGTTCTTTCAGACTCAACCGGTAGTGTGCGTGATTTGGTAATGAACCTCCCGGTATGAAGTCGATTTGATGTTGAAGGTCACGTAAAGGAGGCAAAGTAGCAGGCAATTCATCAGGAAATAAAGCACCGAATTGATTTAATAAGGGTTGTACCTGCGAAGGAACTTCTACTAGAGGTTTGTTGTCTTCATGAGAACTCAACGTGTGGACTGTATGTAATTGATGAGCAATAGTAGCCACCAAAGCACCTGTGTGTCCGTCACTATGCTCTTTCACAACCGAGGAAGACTTGGAAGGATGTAGAACCTTTCGTTTCCCATCCTTGTAAAAAGTGTAAGTATTCTCATAGCAATTGTGAACTGCACGAACATCATACTGCCAAGGGCGACCAAGAAGAAGATGTGTAGCACTCATGTTGATTACATCACAAAGCACCGAATCCTCAAAATTTGGAAAAGAGAATTTCACCATGCATTGATGAGTAATTTGCTGAGATGAAGAACTATTAACCCAACCAACTTGATAAGGACGAGGATGCGGTGTCACCGGCAAATCTAACCCTTGCGCCACATTGGACGCAATGTAATTGTCAACACTTCCACTATCTATAATCATATCACACACCTTCCCTCCTATCAAACACTTTGACCGAAAGATACTATGGCGTTGTGAAAAGCACGGTTCGGTAAGTAACAAAGGACGTATCATACCCATAAAATGATCACCATAAGCTTCGAAAACATCATCGGTGTCGTTACGTGCACTGTCATCTTCATACGGTCCTTCTTCGTCAACGTGAGGTTCATCACTAATGAGGCCATTAAACCTGCGGCAGTCACTGGATGTATGACCGAATTGCTAACACTTGTTGCACTTATCTCCACGAAACTTTGAATACTCCCCTAGAGTATGTCGTTGTGGAACAGGTTGAGTTCTAGATGGAAATCAAACATTGGACTGTTTGTGTGGGTTAGGGGGAAAAATGGGGTTGTGTTCTTGTCTTGAGGAGTGGGGAGTATAGGTGTATTTTGTTTGGGGAGAGGAGATTGGGATCGAGTAAAATTGGGACTTTCTTGTTGTGGAAAAGGAGAATTGTGAAATTCTGCATGAGAAGCAGAATTGGAATAAGATGGATTATAAGATGACGACCTTTGATAGGTGTTGGAGTAATTAGAATTGGATGGTCGGTAATTGGTTGGGGTTCGAGTTGATTGTCGGAATGGTGGAGCTCTAGAAGAATGCGTGACCCTACGTTCGATAGTCAAAGCTTGTTGAATAGCCTCAACCATTGTATAGACTGATTGTGTCATCCCATATTGAATTAACCGATTCAAGCCTTCGGTAAATCGAGATACCAACTGCTCCTCTGATTCATGAAGCTGATTTCTAGCCACCAAATTGTAAAATTCTGAGACATAATCTTCAACCGAATTCGCTCCTTGCTGGCAATTCTGAAGTTTGACAAAAAATTGTTGTTTAAATTCCCGTGGTAAAAACTTCTCGCGAATCAATTTCCTCATTCTCTCCCAAGTACGAATTGGTGGTTTACCACTTTTTGAACGATCTTCACATAATTTTTCCCACCAGGCGGCTGCTCCTCCCTTGAGCTTGTAAGCAACAAGTTTCACCTTAGAATGATCCGGAACTTCCATAAATTGGAAGAAAGCTTCGACCTCATAGAACCAATCCAATAACGCTTCAATTTTGAAATTCCCGGTGAGATTTGGAATATCCGCTTTTAACTTGTATTCCGGTAGAGCACCATACGGACTCTGACCCGATCTGAGACGTCTATCATCAGTCCATCGCTTTTCTTGTTCATCCTCGATTGAATCATCATCTTCACTATCGATCTGAAAAACCGAAGTCTTCCTTTTTGGCAAGCCGATAAAACTTTCATGTTGATGTTTGGTACCGAACTCCTTCATGGTTTCTTTCGGAATATCGTTATTGTGCTCGAAAGAATTCTTGTCATGTCGCCGGATGGAAGTTGCAGAATCGATTTTACCGTCATCAGTTAACGACGCTTTTCTTTCACGTTGATGAACAAACACCTTGTCTTCCATATTGAGAAGCTTCAGAAGCGATGCTAGCTGATTTTGAATACTATTGAGGTCGGCTTGTAACGGTGCAATTTTGGTATCCATTGACACTGTCAAATCTTCCGAAAGTTTTGCATCTATGGTTTCCATAGTGATTTCTTCCATTGTTGGTTGAGGTGGAAATGGGTGGATGGTTTTTTTTTTTTTGGAGGATGTGTTGCGGAAGCGGAGAAAAATCGATTTCGAGGTAAGAACCTCAAAATTCACTGGCTCTGATACCAATTGATGTGGTACCCGTAGTTTGAAGAAGACAATATAAATATCGTCAGGGATGCGAAGAGACGAAAGAGATGCGTTAAGAAGAAATTGTAATAATAACAAAGGGGTTTGAGGAATAAAATTGTTTATTTGATTGCTTGGAAAAGATGTGCCTTACATGTTGATATCCCTCTCTATTTATACTACTCAAAGCTAAATAACCAACTTTGACAAGGAGTTGGAAAAGAAAGAAAAATTAGAAATCCTACGTACGGTCAAAGACCAAAAAGAAAATCATACGTTTAATAAAATAGGAGTTCCTATTTTGTCGAACTTCCTAAAACTATTGAGTTGATAAAATAGGAGTTCCTATTTTTTCGAACTTCCTAAAACTGTTGATGTGATAAAATAGGAGTTCCTATTTTTTCATAATTCCTAAAACTGGATTTCCTAAAACTGTTGTCCTGTATCATAAACGGTTAGCTTTGCTTTGGCCATAGTTTCATAAGTTTTCAGGTAGATTACTTACCTTGCAAGCAAGATATGATAACCTGAGGATCATCATAGAAAACTCAGCTACGTCAAAAACACCATATAGGCAGAAATAAGCATTTCTTCATTATTGTCCAACGGACGAGTAGTCTTCTTCTCTCTCCTCTAACGCCAGCCTCAGTTCCTTAGCCTCCTCGAGAGATTCACGATCCCATTTTACATCATCTTCGCAGGAAGGACTTGGATGAGAAGTAGCCTCCGCAAATCTTGAACGGGATCCAGACAGGATACAATTCGAGTAGAACCACGAGTAGAAAATCGTTCCTTCCTTGGAACTCGACCAGGAAAATAAAATCAAATGCCTTATTTTACTTAAATGTGACTCTTTTAGCATTTTGAGCTGCAAAATTACTAATTATATTGTTGTAATCAACTTTTTTCGTCAAGTCGCTCTCAATAGACATCATAGCTAATCCATTTAATCTTTTTTGTGACATGGTTCACCGAAGATTCGATTTTATCAATAAATGCAAGAATGTTTACTTTCATAATTTTATCATTTTTTTTACTTCACAATAACTCGGGATCTAATCTCATGGAGTTCTAAGTCTTTCTCCTGTAAATTCTAGGGGATGCATTTCATCCCGATGATATTAAATCGGATTAATATTATGAATAACAATATCTAAGCTATCAAATATATTTATCATCGAGAATTTAATAATATAACATATGAAGATCTTTTATACATACGGAATAGAATTCCTAATCCAATCATGAATCCTGTTGAAATTTTCATTCTTTGTTTCTTTTTTATACCCTCCCATTTCCTTTATAGAAAGAAAATCAAATAATGAGGTATTATTCTATATGCGATCCAGGCATTTGAAAAATTATCATCCATTGTTTGTAAATGATTTAGCACTTCAATAAACTTTTTTTACTTATTTAGGTAAGATGCTATACAAAACTTTTAATTCTAAAGCTAAATCTCTTGCATCAATATCATACAAATTGTCATGCTTCAAAGAGCTCTCAAGCTTAATACAATATAAGGTCACACTTTCATTATCAACGGATTGCAATTTTTGCAAGTCAAACAAAAACCCAAAAGTCTCTCCATATAATTGAAGTTGTTCAAACTTACTTCTAAAAGAAAAAGTAGATTTATCCACTATGTATAAAAATAGTCAACTCTAAAGGATTCCTCAGCTGAACGTATTAACTTTTCGTTGTTAATTTCATCAAATTGTCTTTTTCTTCTAATGATTCTTTTTATTTTAAAAATAGGTTCAATATCCATTGCACTAACTATTTCTTTAGCTTCAATCACGGCCTTCACAAATCCAGTCTCTCTATATTGTTCAAAAAATGAGATGAGTCCATAAGTTTCTCTATGACAATCTTAATATCCATATCTTCGGCTTGAAGTGTTTTACTAACGGTATTGACAACAAATAATAAATTGTGTCATATTATCAAACTAACCAAGAACTCAAAACTTTAAATTTCATTGGTTGCTAAGGATTGAGATTCACTCTTTGTCTTTGGATCTTCACTAGTATTAACCAAGTCAAGTAAAACATCTTAATTTGTGAAGTTTGGTAGCGTATTGCTTTAACACTTTCAACAAGACTTTCCCAACGTGTTTGTGAATATGACTTAAGTGTGAAGTTTCCAACATAATGCATCAAAACAACCCAACATTTTGTAGATGATGCAAACAATGAATACATGCATTGTACAACTCTAAAGAAAGATATTGTTTTTTCACAGGAGCTGCCCATGTCACAAAGTACAAGATTAAGGCTATGACAACCACAGGGTGTGTAAAATGCTCTAGGATTCTCCTTAAGCAACCTATTTTGAACACCTTTGTGTCTCCATTTCAGATTTGATCCATTGTCATATCCTTGCCCTAATTATATCACCAACATCAAAATCAAGATCAAGTGTTTGCAAAATATCTGTGAGCACATTAAAAATCCCTAGCCTTGATTTATCGTCTACCTTTAAAAATTGTATGAAAAATTCCTTAACTTTTATTGGTTTTACCGAAACATCCACACCTCGCAATATAAGAGACATTTGTTCTTCGTGACTAATGTCAGGGGTACAATCAAGTATAACAAAAATTATATTTTGTCGACTTTAATTTTCCTATAATTGCACTTCTAATCTCATTTGCTAAGAATAATATCAACTCATTTTGAATTTTTGGACTAAGATAATGGTAATAAATTAATTTATTTTTTACTTGTTGAATATATTCTTGCATGATTGGATCAAACTCAGCAATCATTTCAATAAAACCTAAAAAGTTTTTGTTCCTCCCTTCATGAAGTCTCTCCCTATGACCACGAAATGCTAAATTATTTCTTGCAAAAGTTTTTACAAGGGGAATATTCGTTTTAACACTTGTTTCCAGTATTCTTTCTCCCTATCTATTTGTTCTTGCACACTCTTATCAATTATTTCAAGTTTGTTTAACCTCATTTGCAATTTCATCCACTTGGTCATGCAAATTAGGTGTTCACTATTAGTTTCATGAGCTTTAAGTCGTTCACTAAGATGTTTCCAATCATTATATCCATCCATTGTCAATGGGGACCTTTTTTGGTCTTGCTTAAATAACTTGGAGCAAAAACAAAATACTTTATCCTTAATAATAGAATATACAAGTCATTTCCTATCTACATCATGTCTCTAAAATTTGATTAATTTTATCCCAATTTCCTGGATCGATCATAAATGATTATTGGCCCAAATTCATTATCTCTTATTGGTTTATTTGTTTATTCATTCCCATGTTCATTTGTTTCTACATTTTCTTGTTCATTTTCAATTATATCACTAATCACAGGTGGTAGTTTTATTTCTTCTTCAATATTTGATGTTGAGCCCCCTATTTTACTAGGCATAAATTTATCAAGAGATTCTGCTAAAGACCTAACAAATTTTTTTTTTGTTTTTTTTTTGTCAAAACTGACTTATATTTTCTAGACATCATTGTGACCAACAACAACAAACAAATCAAACAAACAAAATTACACCACGAAAGAAAACAAATTACAACAACAAAGGGTTTATGTATTAGAACAAAATCACCTGATAAGAGACCCTAATTCCACAAATCAATTTTGGACTCACTATACTGGATTCCACAAGTTTTGTCCTCTGTAAACATCCAAACAAATCAATACATATGAATATAATTAAAATCTATTAAAAAAAACAACTAGTACTATCTAATCTCTGTTAAAAAAATATTAAAAATTTACTGTATAATCTTTGTAACTTACCCTTTCTCTTTCTTTAGAATTAGAGAGAATAAAGAAAAGGAGAAGCAGATGGTGTTTGAATAAAGAAGATGAAAAACATATGGCGTTTAGAATTAGAGAGAATAAAAAAGATGAGAAGCAGATGTCGTGGAGAAGAAGAAGAGTCACAATAATTAGTCGTTTACTTATGTCCCAAATCCACATTCAATTTATAGGCCTTTTGATTTAAATCTATTTAACGGTCGAGATTATCTAGTGAGTTGACTTGAGATATTTTAGGAGATTGGAAGATTTAATTCCTATTTTAATTGGAAAACCAAATCTAGCTTTGAATCAATCTATTTAGAAAAATATTTCAAGCAAAGTTATTACCATTAGATAGATTTAGATCTAAAGGCCTATAATTAATTTTTAGGGAATATATAAAAAAAATAAAAAATATGGGGACCTGGTAAATGGGGGCCCCGGGCAGCAACCCATGCCTAGGGACGCCTCTGATCCCAGCTCTGTTCCACCTCCAACTGAACCGCCACCACCATTGCCATCTCTAACTCTATTAACAATCGAACTCATCTGCCACCACCTCTAAATGCACCTCCTAGTTCATTTCAAGCCGATGTAATCAACCCAAACCCAATTGAAGCCACTTCGAATTGCTTTCTTCGATCTCTATCGAAAGGATGATAAAAGAAGTGATAAGTGTTGTTCACTGACAAACATGTCGGTAAGGATGATAAAAGAAGTGATAACTATTGGTAAATGTATATAAAATTCTTCAAGTGTATATCCGCACGTATCCGTATCCAATTTTAAACACCTATGTTGTATACCTTTGCTTCCTACAGACATAGTCAATCTAGTGCATTGAGATGTTGACAAACGTAAATCAATTATATAAGCGGCCTCTCGTTACTGGGAAGGTCTCATTTAACACTAATGTTCCTGTTAATTTGTAATTTTGAATGAATGCTTCATAAACATAAGCTAAGCAGTACTTAAAAATTAAAAAACATACAGAAAAAATGAGTTTAATATCTTATGAGTCATTCTCAATATGTCCTGGTGTTAGCAAGGAAAAAGTAGTAAATGAAACTGAACTCTAGCTAGGTTATATATTCCAAATTTCAAGTAGGCTCTGTTACAATCCAATAATACAATTTCTTTCTAGGTATTTCCAGCTACAAAAGTCAACCTATGATCTTCTTTTACTTTCTTAAGATTTCATGCATCATGACTCAAGTCAATTTCCTGGATTCTAGGAAATTCTTCTTCATGGGATCACAAGATGATATGTACTTGAGAAATGAAGCAAAATTCGTATCCTTGTATCTCCTAGGATTGGCTTCATCTTCAACCAGTTTCGTCGAAGGCCTAATGGTGCATTCGAAAGGTAAACTATGCAAAGAAGCCACTGATATGCGCGGTTTAGATGAGTTTACAAGAACCCTATGTAGCACGCTCTTGTATCTCCCATTGCTAAATATCTGCCAACACAATTAGACCAATCAATCAATGTGTGATATTATAAACATGAATGAAAAAATTTGAATCTTTATTAGAATTCACTATGAGTAAATTGATGAACTTACCTCAAGATGGTCACCAACATTGACAACAAAAGAGTTGGGAATAGGCTCAACTGTGAGCCATTTGCCTTCATGTTGTATCTGAAGTCCTTCAACTTCATCTTGTAGCAAAAGTGTGAGGAAACCATAATCAGAATGGGGCGGCATACCGAGTGTTAGATTAGGTTCAGGGCATGGCGGGTAGCAGTTGACGATCATTAGCTGGCTTCCATCGTCAAATTCCTTTAAAATATCATCTTCATCGGCTGTTCCTATTAACCCTAGGCTCTCTAGGACAGCTTCCATCAGCATAAGAAACAAGTATTTGGTATGTTTGGAGAAAGAACCCATTGCTTTCCTGATAAAGATAGTGATTAATGTTATAATTTATTGTTGGTGACAAAAATAAGTGCTTATTATAATTAGTTGGTAAGCTTAAACTAATTAACGAAAGATCAAAATCAAATACGTACAGTGCCCTTAGCAATTGAAGGAGAATCTTTAATTCTAATTACCTCAAGTCCAAAGGAGAAGTAGGCCAATGGGGAAGAACATCTGGTAATGGATGACACGTTAGCTTCAAGAAATCCCTCCAATAGAACACACCATCTTTGCTCTGATTGAAACTTGTTCCATACCGAACCGGTGCAGATGTATCGGCTGACATGTACTTTGCTCTCTCCTCGAAAGGGAGCTCGAAAAACCGTCGGCTTATATCAATCATACTGTGTATTGTTTCATCAGGAATGCCATGGTTTATAACCTACACAATTTATAACAGTTTTAATTAAACTCAATATATCTTTACCAAACAAACAATTAAGAACTTTGTTTACAGAAGAAAATCATAACAAAATTTCTTTTTATTGCATGTGAAAATCAAATCCTATACCTACTTATTCTTCAACAAACATGAAGTTCTAATAAAGCTCATGACATGCAATATGGACTTTTTATTTGCAATCCAACAAAATTGGATTGTTTGGAGACGATAAAGCAATTAAACATACAAACAAATGCGGCACAAGGGTCTTAATACAAACCTGAAAAAACCCGTAACTGTTGCAAGCTTTTGCTAGTGAACTAAGAACATTAGCCCTTTTTGGACCTTGTAATTCAGCGAAATTGATCACAGGTAAATTAAGATTAGCTCGACCGGAGTTCTCTTTCCTTGTTTCGTAAATAGGTCGATCAGAAACAGGTAATATGTACTTGTAAGGAACCTTAGTTACCCCAAAATCATATAGATGCTTCACACCTTTGTGGTACAATTGATCATCTTGTTGTTTGGCCACCAAAAGCAAATTCCTTGTAGGTGCCATTAGAGAGGAGAAAATAGAAAATGAGACCAAACAGAGCATAAGATATAAATGGATGAATGACAATGTTGGAATATTTATAGGTGCCAATAATAGTGGCTGGTTTTTCAATTCACTAAGGTATTGTCTTCAATCTTCAACTGTTTTGTAGGGAAATGTAGAAAGACTCTTTGATCTTGTTGTATGTATGTATGTACACGTGTTTGGTGTCTATCTTACTGTTGATAGACTTTAAATGCAGGATAGATTTTGGGGTGTTGTTCTAAATAGATTGACTTTATATATATATATTGGTGGGATAGGTTGTGATTGGTCTTTATCAATTTATTATTTTTGGTTCAAATTTTCAAAGTGTTCATCGAAACTACAATGGACTTTGAATGCATGTTCGATAGCTTTTATGGTTCAATAGCTTTTATAGGTAGCTTTTGATATGTCAATGAAAAAGAAAAAATGCATTCTCATTCTATTTGGAAGGAAATGATTATTCTTAGGTGTGTTTGATTTTTGGAAAAAATTTAAACGAAAAAACAAAGTTTTTTTTTGGAAAAAAAATTCATATTTCAACCAAAACATAGTTTTCATTTTTCCATGAAAAAATTAAGTGCCGAAAAAACTCAATTTTGAGTGAAAAGTTTTATTTTCCATGAAAAATCGAAACATCAAACACAACCAGGTGCATATTTCTGTCTCAACCATACATGTCAATGAAAAAGAAAAATACATTCTCATTCTATTTGGAAGGAAATGATTATTCTTACATTCCTATCCTATTGTTGGAAATGGTATGATAGACAAGCATACAAATTCAGTGTGTTCTCTCTAAAGAATTTGACTGAATGGTGAAATGGTAGTATTCTGAATGACTAGTGGAAGAGTAATGCTAGGGTGCCTAGTGCTACCAGGTACTGTAGTTATGCATTGAGATAAGATGATGACTAATAGCGGGCACCCTAGAATTAGCCCTAGTAGAAATAATCAATTGTTCCTCTGTGTGAAAAGGATATGGAATGATTGAAATAAATGAAGTACCTCGTACTCCACGTTGTAATAAGTGGTAGGTAAAACTATTGAACTTTTATAAGAAGGGAGTTGTGAATGTAAATATTCTATGAGCTAGCAAGGGAAGAGTGAATGGCCTACGAGTTTTGATTTACAAAGGGATTGGTGGTCACGAAAAATTGATTTTACTTTTATGATTACAAGTTTGTCAATTCATGGCATATGAAACTAACAAGAATTTCTCCAAAGGCATCAGAGACTCAAAAAATGTAGCTCTTACAATTTAGATTATATATGAAAGTGTAACATGACTTGATTGTTTATTATTATTATTATTATTAACTTTTCAATAAAATAAAATGAGATGTTACTAAGTTTATGCAAAGCTTTGCAATCATAATTATACATTACCCCTTTACCATGTTCACTCTCACCACCCTTCCAAAATCTAAAATGTGTTAACAATTGTCTCTTTCTCTCTGAACGGTATAATTCTAGCTGGCATGGGTCGAGTGCTTGGGTGGTTGTTTGAACGCTCTTTAGCACGTGCATTTGAGAGGGTCCAAGGCACGTGTATGATGAAAATTGGAGGGAGTTTCAGCAGAAGATGAAACAACCCTTATTTTTCCCCAAAAAATCGAATTTGGTTTTGGTTTTTGGCTCCATCGCATCCTCCCTCCCCATCGAAGAAGAAGCTCCATCGCTTCCTCCCTCCCCATCGTCGACTCCACCGAGAGAAGAATCGAAAGAAGAAGCTCCCCATCACACGAAGAAACCAAGAAGGTAAGTGCCTCTGTCATTTCTTCTTGATTTCTTCTTGTAAGGTTCTAGATCTAGGGTGCATGACAAACAAATTATAAAATGCTTAAACTCATCATTTTCACAACATCTCATATTTTCTATACGCACATATTTTTTTAAAGCTGAAAACACAATAATACCAGTATCACCAATGCTACTGAGATCCTTGCAAATTCTGGCGTATAGAAAAAAAAAAGTATGTGCGTATAGAAAATATGAGATGCTGTGAAAATGATGAGTTTAAACATTTTATAATTTGTTTGTCAGGAACCCTAGATCTAGAACCCCACAAGAAAAAATCAAGAAGAAATGAAAGAGGCACTTACCTTCTCTGGTTTCTTCGTGCGATGGGGAGCTTCTCTCGTTCTCTCGGTAGAGTCGACGATGGGGAGGGACGAAGTGATGGAGCTTCTCCTTCGATGGGAAGGGAGGATGCGATGGAGCCAAAAACCAAAACCAAATTCGATTTTTTGGGGAAAAATAAGGGTTGTTTCATCTTCTGCTGAAACTCCCTCCAATTTTCATCATACACGTGCCTTGGACCCTCTCAAATGCACGTGCTAAGGAGCGCCCAGGCACTCGACCCAGGTTAGCTAGAACTGCGCTTTCTGTAATTTTCTCTCCTTCCTCCATTCAATAATAATCTTCGTGTTTATAAAAAAAAAAAAAAAAAAAAAAAAAAAAACCTAATACTAATACATCAATTTGACTCAAGAAACACATGTAATGTAACTTAACACCCACCATATGTTTATTGATAGATTTCTAATAATTGACCCATCCATAAATTTCAGAAGCACCTGCTACAATCTTCATTCATTGCCATATTTTCTTCTATTGGTTTGACAGTTTTTTCTTGTCAGGTTTTCGATAGCCATTGCCAAGTGATTATGATAGTTGGAGATTAACGAGACATAATTGAAATTTCCATCTCCTAATACCTAAAGTCAATAATTGAAATTCAAACATATATGCCACTCTCATGTGATGAACTAAATGACTTAGCCAACTTATTTGACAAAAAAATTAAAATTATTCTCCAATCGCTCGTTCATGGTACTGCAACTCCGATCATTCTCTTGAAGCTCATTTTCTTTGTGTTCATGATACATTCTTAGTGTGCCAATTTGACCGACTGACTGCTTATCTTCCGCGACTTAGAATTTACTAAGAAATTGACCAAATTTCATTTCATCAACAACAAATTCTAAATGGGTTGAATATGAGGAAGGGTCTATGTGGGTGTTTTAGAGTACACTGAACATGGAACTCATATGCACATTTTAGTTTTAACTGAAAGCAATCAACTTTCACCTTACAGAAGAACCTTTCACAGTTTTGAATATCAGCCAAAATCAGAATCAAGAGCCACCTCCACCATGAACCAAAAAAGCTAGTTTGTCCAATTGGGATAATCATCCCTAGCTACAATGCTCCGGCAAGTGCCTCTCTGTCGCAACCCCAAGCGTCGCAGACAACAACTGGATACTGCAAGTCCCCTTCCCTCTCTGTGATATCTTCTTCTTCCATCTGCTGCAATAAAGCAAAGTTGTAATTCTTCTTCCATCTCCCCTCTTTCCCCAAACCCCCAAACTTTCAACTAACGCGTCTCCAAATCACAGATCAACTTCCCTAATCCCTGTTCCTTTTCCCTCTAAAATCAACCAAATCAATTTGATTTCATCCACCCGAACTTCTTTCACTCGCCAACACAAAATGTAGTATAGAATCTGAAAGAAAATCGATGACTCAGTGAAGAGAGATCGAGTAGTCGAGAGATGGTTACCTTGATCTGGATGGAATCGTGGAATCGAGAGAGTCCGAAAAGAGCTTCAAAACGATGGAGAGCGAGAGCGAGAGCGAGCTCTGCAAGTCGACGTTCCAGATCTGGCGTTGTGTTTGTTTGATTTCGATTTCTTCTACGTTATAGTGGCGGTGAGTAGACTAAGGAGAAAAGAGGACGGGAAGAAGAAGAAGAAGATAGAACCAGAGAGGGATTTCAATTATACGCTCTTGCTCTCTGTCGTTTTGATGGGGAAGAAGAAGAAGGTATCTCTTCATCTTCTTCGTGAATGTTGAAGCAAAATGGTCTCTTCATGGTTTTGCTGCGTCTTGGGCCTGGACATTATAGAAATTGGGCGAGGGCAATTTGGTAAACCAAAGTTCGACCTTACGCAATTTTCGCAAACTCCTCAGTCCTCACAGAGTCAGACTCCTCACAAACTCCTATCTCGTTCCTTCTTCTCCACAAGACTCAGACTCATTCACAAGTTCCTTCTCCTCTTCACAGACTCAGAGGAAGGTTGGTAGTGAGATTTTTTTTTTTTTTCTTGTGTGTGCCAGGCAAGGTCGAGTTATGACTTTGCAAATGCTTACACTTCAATTGGTGAAGGTTATGTAAGTTGGTGGTTGTGTTGTCTCGTTTATCAGAGGAAGTGATCTCTGATTTGTTTGAGAGTAGTCTTTCTTGTTTGGTGTAGTTTAAGTATTTGATGAAAATGTTTGGATTGAAAGGAAGTAGATTATTTCAGTTTTTCAGTGTATGACGTAAAACCCTTCATCACAGAAATGCAGACACTCACACCTCCCTCCTTCAACTCAACCTTCCACAAATTTCCTATTTCCCCAATTCGATTTTCCTGCCAAATCAAGTTGGTTAATTTAGGGTTAGGGCTTTCTGGTAAGCTCAATTTCACCACCAAACCAACTCCTATCTTCTTTGATTTATCCACCATTGAAAATTTAACGTTTGTTCTTGCAGATGAGAAGCAATTCACTCGTTTGCGAAGAAATTTCACCTCATTTGGGGAAACCAGAGCTGTTGGTAGAGGAAAAGGCGAGTCTTTGTCAGCTTGGGATGAGAAGCCATATGAAGTATTGCCAGATGGAAAGAAATTTTACTTTGATGAACAAGATGTGTTGTCTTTCATCGATCCCCCGAAGGATTTGATTCCATTGGACCAGTCTTCTTATAATCCAGCCGCGTATCTTTGGTGAGCTTTCAAAGGCTTGATTTTTTTTAATGCTTTTTGAGCAAAATTAATGATGGGTTTGAATAGTTTAATAATGGGGCTTCAAAAAATTATAGCTTGGTTTCCTAAGAGTATATACCAAATTAAATCTAGTGTAATCTAATTTTAAGCCAAAATAAGGTTACAATATCGATACCCTTAGCCAGGGCAAATGAGCATAATAACAAGAATATATATAATTTAAATCACAAAATAATTAGGATAATTATCTAGTTACCAGTAGATCCACCCCTGGTTACCAGTGGGCATGTAAGTGTGTTGCACCTTCAGTATGCAGGTTGAAGCATTTTGCAAGTATTTGACGGAATGAATTGTATTACTTTTATATTCAGCCAGTCTCTAACTATTGTTTTTGTAAAAATTATAATGGTAAAATTTGAGGTTTGATTATTTCATATTGAAGTAATCCTATTCTTCAAGGATATAATTTGCTTACTTCAACTTAAGGGCGTCTAATTAACTCGATAAATAGTTTTGCTTGTGCGTTTGACATGTTATAAGTTGCATTCTTTGTCCAATACTCCAAGAATATAAAGTTTGATACATATGGATATTTCATATAATATCATTGTTGATCGAATATAGTGAATGGATTCTCAAAAGCAATCAGTTAGTTTGATAGAGTGTGTTTTGTTGAAATAGTGTGGGATTTTCACGGCATTGGAGTACGCAATCTCAAAGGGATACTTTGAAAACTTGATTGTCGATTGGAAAATTTTGTAATGGCAAATGACTAGCTATTGAGCTTTGGGAGTTTTCTTGTATACTTGTATTAATCTTTGTTTTTCATGATCAATGAATCTTTACCTTCCCTAAGGATCACTTGTTTGTTTTTCAATTAGTTTGAGCTTGTTACTCTGTGAACAAAATGATCTCATCTTCTTTGGCTAATTAAAGTTTTGTTCTATGACCTCCAGGAAGAAAATTGGAGACATTCCAGAGGAAAGACGATACCGGTTGCTTTCTTTGCTGAAACCTAGGTTGTTTCTTGCAAATCTTTAAGTTGTAAAACATAAATGTATGATGTATTTCCAATGTGATACAATCAACTTCCCTTTGACCAAATTATTATGGTAGCTGCATTTATATGTGGTTCAGCCAGTTGTATGAAGAATTTAGGCCCACCAACTATTAAAAGAGCTTTAGTGAGAACTGAGAAGTAATGGGTTCATGGTCTAATTCATATTCCCAAATAACTGAATCAGGTTTATATCAAGGATTTGGGAAATTGCTGGCACACGCTGCAAGGATTCTAAACAAATAAAGAAAACTTCTTCAAGCTTGCTGTCTGATGGGGATAGCGCAACATCTCTTGAGTTTTGGAATTGCCGAACTAGTGGAGGTACTGATTCTATTTCATTTTCATTATGGCAGTATCTACTGTGTTGGGCTGCTTTATGCACTCATAAAAATAACATACAGCTTTGGATTTTGCAAACTATCTAGGATGAGACATCTGCTGTAGTAGTCGTAATTCGGAATACAAGATCTTGTTATTTTTATTTCTTTTTTCCTTAGCACATTTTAGTAGCAGTTCAGAATTATTGTGCGGACATTTTCTCTCATGTGTGCTGTTAACAGTGGGGAGAAGATAGCCAACAGAAAAGTTAGGATTGTTTGTGTTCCATCTTCGTGTCGGGGTTTGGGGTGATGGGTGTAAGTCATTAGTGATTTGCCCACTTCCAGCACCTGCAAACTTCAGCAGATTGTTCTGCTTGGATATGCATTTGATTGTAACATATTTATTCTTGCCCAGTTAGTGTATTTGTGAAATGCCTCTTTACAGGTCATACTAGAATAGTATAGTTTAAGAGCTATGTAACGACACGGGTACATGTATCTTCATTCGAGATGGATACGAAGTGTCGGACATGTTGGCCAGGAAAAGCACTATATGAGATACGCTAGAGGACATGCTTGTGCATTTTACTATTATTTACTTTTTAGCAATAAAGTTTGAACTATTAGTAATATTCATTCACTTGTACGTTAATATTGTTATTCATGTACTAGTAAATTGCCATAATATGCTTTTAACATTAGTGTATAATTGAAAATTTTCAAAGATATATGAAAAATAAGCATGGAGTGTCCGATCGGAGTATCCGTGCATCGACACCAGTGTGTGATACTATACGTGTTGACACATTTTGTTTTATTAGAATAGAGTGTCGTTGTTGCATAGTTCAAGAGTATTTTATTTGGATGTGTGATTGTAGAAATGGTAATTATTACACGTTAAGTTTTTCTAGATTCTGAGTTTTTAATACCTATTTTCTTGTCCCAAGTCAATACTTTTCTTGAATTTCTGACCATCTGGTGTGGATGCTGTTCAGGACCATGGCCTATTTCTTGGATAAATTTCTTTAAGAAGGTACACTCTACTCTCTAGTTTGTAGTGTGCCCTTAAAAGTTAAAATATTTTGTTATTCTCATAATTTGTTGTTTTCTTTATATTACATATTTTCATTTGATCCTTCATGCATTTCAGGCCATATTTCGTTGTAAAGATGGGCGGACTTGTGGAAGGATAATTCTTGGTACGTGTTATTTCGAAATATCTATTTTTATTTCTCCTAGACTCATGAGAAAAAGTGTTACTGAAATTGTCTGTTTCTGAAATTCAGCTGTTATATGTTGTATCTCAGTTTTTCACATCGAATCTAGAAATACAGATTTATGTTGACTGCCTTAATATTTTGCTTCCATATTATGTACAATAATTTTACCGAATCTGCATATCCAATCTTGTGAGGAGAATGTGGTGTCTTACTTCAAGAAGCATGATTTGGGGTGGAGAAATGGGGAGTGTTTTTGTTATGCATTCACTTTGATTGTATTGGAAGGACAAAGGAGAAAAAGGAGTGGGTGAAAAGGGATTTTGATGAAATGAGAATTTGAGGTCATCTCCTTAAGGCCTCGGCTTCTGAAGATGGGTTTCCATTGGGGTTCTTGAGGATATCTTAGTACCGTACTAGTTGTGTGTCTAGGTTCATGCCAGGAAGGATATGAATAGGACCCTGAGATGACTAATTACGTGGATCAGTGTATTACGTGTTATTTGGGTAACATAACTGTTCAATTTTAATTGGGTCTTATTCCGGAAATTATTCTCACTGTCCTCATATAATATATCTCGTTCAGGTAGCTTCTTGCATAATATGCAGATTAT
Source organism: Berberis thunbergii (assembly GCA_003290165.1). Taxonomy (NCBI): domain Eukaryota; kingdom Viridiplantae; phylum Streptophyta; class Magnoliopsida; order Ranunculales; family Berberidaceae; genus Berberis; species Berberis thunbergii. The sequence continues at coordinate 153,457 of QNQO01001365.1, read as the reverse complement.
CATTATTGGGTTGAGAGTTGAAGCCTTTTGTAGTAATGCATATTAATGGTGGCGAGAACTCAGTTTAACCATTGGCTAGCACATTCAGGTGGTCCAGTTCTTTCTGGAATTGCAAATTCCTATAGTCCATTGTACTTCACCGTGAGAAAACATGAGGAAGTGATGGCAACTGAACAACCTTGCGACACAGCATATGAATTTGGTGATGGGCTATTGGATCTAAAAGATTTTCCAGGAGGCTTCCCAAGACCAGGTGAGTTTGTTTCTCTTTTCTAGTAGTTAAATCCCACTTAAGGTCTAAACTTCACGGTTTGCAAATTCATATGCTGATTTGCATCATATGTTCTTTACCTTGTTTGTTAGGCTAGTGATGTGATTAGTGTTGCATGGACCTCATTATTTTTTTACAAACTCCCCTGGTTACTATTAATTTGTTTTAAAGGTAAAACCCCAATGGTTATTGGGTTATTCTGTTCATTTTGTTAGATGCAGTTCTTGTTATGCTGATGGTGTGCCCAACATGGCTCTATTGGTTATTATTTTTATTTTATTTCATTTCATTTTTTATTTTTATTTTAAGGCAACAAAGTATGTGATAAATATGGTATGTAGCTATGCACTTCTTGAAGTCAGCAACTTTGTATACAAATTAGGGGTGCTTCATACACTAGCCTTAGGAGTTTATATATGTTGTGAAAATATATAAAATTGCTTACAGCTGATATCTTGTGGCTGTTGTTTAGTGGTAAGAATTCCATGTTGTGGCTGTGGAGATCTCGAATCCCAGCAGCCACATTTTATTTTTGCTGGTTTATCTTGTCTGTTTGTTTTCGTTGGGCTCGAATCCCAGAATTTTTCCTCCTCTGGCATAACTAAAATGACCGGATCTCTCCATTTTGTTTTTAACTCATCAAAATTTTGTTAAGACCTAGATAATATGTTAGGATGAATTTTGTTGACATGGTCGTCACTTACAAATGAAGTTATTACCTAGATAATATGCTAGGATGTAGCTGATATCTTGTGGCAACTAGGAAGGTTGGTATAATAAAAGCTTAGGAACCCGTCTAACTGGCGAGGAAACCAGCGAGGAGGAGGGAGGAGGGAGGACCCTCCATCCCCCTCGCGATATGTGCCTCCCATCCCTTGCATGCATCTCGAGGGGGATGGAGGGTCCTCCCTCCCTCCCTCGCTGGTTTCGTCGACAATTAGAATTTCTGAAAGCTTAGATACTTTTTTTCAAAAATTGCATTTAAGATTCTGTAAAGAACTGTGATGTACCACATTTTCATTTGCAGTGAAGCATCCCTGGCCTTTCGATGATCATGTTGTTGTGTATATACGTAATGCGGGACCAGGTGTGTTAGTGGGGCAAGGATGGCAGGAAGGGAAAGTCCTGGAGCAAGTCCCTAAGAAACTCTGTGGTGAAATTATAATGGTAAAAGATTATGCAGCCTCGGAGAAAAATTGCTGAGAAGTTCAGAAAAACTTACTAACCTGTCATTGTGCAAGGTCTTCTCCAGATATCCTTGATAGATTTTAAGGACTTGAGTAAGTGCTTTTGTTGCTGTTACATTGTTCGAAGGAATGCATTCCCGACCTCTCATTATTGTAGAATTCTCCTCTGTCTAAGGTTGAAGTGAATGTTGTTATACCTCTGAGAATTATGGAGTCTGTATCTTATGCTTAATTTTGAATTTTCACAATTTTAATGAGATACTATACATTTTATGTTTGGGAGGCCAAAACTTGCAGCACCTCTTATGGTAACTAGGATTCCTTTCTTGTCCTCGCACTTGCACGAAGGACAGAGAGTTCATATTCAGGGCCAAGGTTTTCATTCTTATACACGTGATATATGACTTGCGTGGGGATCCTGAATTGCTGGCGTAGTATCAGTTTTAAAATGATATTGTCCTGCCATTGAAAGTATCCAGAGCTCAGTGGCTTGATTCAATGCCAAACTACGGTATTTTTCTTATTACTCCTCTTTTATTGACAAAGGGTAAATCTTCTCGGCATCATTCTCCAAGCAAATTTTCAGGATTATGATTCTAGAGAAATGAAATTTCTCTTCTTGAGGTATGTCGTGCACAGGCATATATCTTTTGTCTTACTATGGTAGAGTGTGGCACTGGAAGGTTCATCAAGGTGCCCTGGTCCTGGAATTCCTTGAACAAGCTTATTGTTGATCAAAGGAATGCCTGGAACTCAAAATAGTGTCGTGGTTGGATCCAAGTTCCACTTCAAAGATGTGCGTACACATGCACACAATTTGGTGCTTTTATTTTATTTGTTTGGGTATTTATTTTTCCACAAAGCAGTTCCAGAGATATTAAAACGAGATCGGATAACCTAAAGCAGGAAAAGATCGATACCATCAAGGATACCAAGCAATAAGCATAGTGTACTCAATATCGTAACTTTACAACATCAACCATCACCCTCTAATGAGGAGAAAGACCAAGACAAATAAGAAACCCAATACCACGAGGCAGGTCGGAAACATGAAACTAAAACTGAGGTATTTCATACTGTGATGCGCTGGATTATGTATCATCAGTCTAGTTACTGCAGCGGATAAAGCAGACATGCCTAAGAAAGTAACACTTGCATAGTAGAAGAATTTTTGGCTTGAATTCCTAGTATCCACTTGCGAAAAAGCCAAGGCTCCGCCACTACCAAAAGCCATGATTGCATGCATGGTTTTCTTGATACTTGCTCTGGTGCCGGAATCTTCAGGGTCCTGCAGCCATACTCAGGTTCAGTCACAATTGAAATCCTTTGTTATTCAAACTATCAAGTAAAAAGAGCTGACTAGCTACTTAAATTACATTTACGTTCAACATCATTTATCTGTCGAGCTTTGCTACAGAGCGAGGGATTGGTGGTAACCACCCATTCGCCTCGAGATGAGCGCATCAAATTCTATATATGCGATGGTGCTTATCTCGAGGCAAATGGGTGGCTTCCACTCATCCCTCGCTCCCTCTCTCGACCCCTAGAATTTTCCACACCTGAGTTCCACAAGACTCATCATTTTATTGATTGAAGTAGAATAACACGTCTAACACACATGGTATATATATATATATTTGGTGAGTATTGGAAGTATGGATCATACCACGGGTACTCTTGGACTTGGGTTGCCACTCTCTTGACCGAGAGTCTCCTCCTGGTAAAAATTGGAATTAGATTCACATTTATATTTCACATATAGTGATCAAAGAAGCGCTGACATATCATGATAATTGAATGACCATAAAAGTTGCAATGCATTCAACAGTTTAGAAAGTATAGATTTCACTCAATAAAAAAATGGTATAATATTTGGGAAGCATAGGAGTGCATACATACATACTGTCCAAGGTGGAGATTCATTCACAGGGGTTTGTCGATGAATAATTGGAGGAATTAGATCAGCATTAACCACAACGACAATCTTCTTTTAAAAATTTTAGATTACTACTACATGCATAAATATGTACAATCAAGAAAGCCATTTATGGTTACGTACCTGCAATTGCGAATTAGCATTGCCAGCCATTTTATGTCCTGCGTAAAAAAAAAAGTATTAATGAAACATTAAATCAATAAATGATTTAAATAAATAAAAGAAATAGTGAAACTGATTTGGGGAATCTAATAACCACTGTTAAAGTAAAAACAAAAAAAAACAAAAACAAAAAGTAGTGATGTCAATGGGATGGATTTGGATCCTGAAGTTACAAAAATTATCTGGGAAAAGTTAGATGCTTAATCTAAAATCAGATCTTACCAAGTCTAATTTAACTAAATTAAATAAGAATCAAGTAAAATAAATAAGTATCAATTAGGTTTGTTTTGTTAACTAAATCAAAGGCCAAAACAAAGTTTGCAGGCAGTAGGCCCAGCCCAATACACACTAACCCAAATCGACCCAAAAGGAAGACTGAAGCAGTAAGTATTTCTTCTTCAGCTCTTATTCTTCACAGGCGAGCGGATCGAAGTCGAGTCGTCGACAGTTCTTCTTCTTCTTTGTTGGAGAGGCGATCGTTAAGGAACTCAGCCAAGAGTAATTGGTGGTGTGTAATGTGTGGGGTTCTGATTCTTCCGCCATTAGGGACCCTTGTCGCTCTCTCTTTTGAGGCGAGCGGATCGAAGTCGAGTCGTCGACAGTTCTTCTTCTTCTTCACATGAGAGGTTGTTGGAGAGGCGATCGTTAAGGAACTCAGACAAGAGGAATTGGTGGTGTACGTGTAATGTGTGGGTGGGGTTCTGATTCTTCCGCCATTAGGGAGGGACTTCTGTCACTCTCTTTTGCTCGCTCGCTCTCCTCCTCCTCCTCGACGAACACCCAAGTGAAGCTCATAGAATTAATGCTGGAGGCCACAACAGAGATCACGTCGCCACGTTTGATGCCTAGAGATGCGAGTTGGATGTATCAACGGTAGGTTTGTGAGATGGAAGCTCTTTCGAGTAACCCAAAAGGAAAGGAAGTGCGCTTGTACGTCTTCAACACCTCCATATTCATATCTCTTCTCTTCTCATGAAAACGACTATTGGTTTTGCATGTAGGCATTGCACACACTTTTGTGCAGTTTGTTCATTTCTGATAATTGTAATGTATTTTGGTTCATTACTTGTACTGAAATTATAGTTGATGAACATGTTTCGTATCAATTTTAGGACTAAATGGAGGACTGACTACTTTATTGGGTTTCGCAAAGCTCGTCATAGTAATAGTAAACAGACTACGGTTTCTTTTGATGAACCAACCTATAGTTGGTGCGCTTCAAATCCTAACAAAACAATATCTATTGGGGTAGAAGCTCAGTACACTACATCATAACTGAGAAGGGAATTTGCAGTCTTTTAAGCTACTAATGATGCAATGAAATGCATGAGTCAGCAAACTTAGAATTTAGCAACCATAATTAGAACAGAAAAATAAATGGGCAACAAACAATTAAGATATTTAAGCATTTTCTCACCTGAGCTTTGGGTTCTCTGTTCTCTGTTGTGAGGAATAAGAGACAGCTTCTTTGTTTCTAAAATTGTTTTAAGTGTCCTATATTTTTCACTAAGAACTTCTTTGCAGGACTTTGTATGATAACTTCCGACTTTCCCACTTTGTATGGGTAGAGATGTAATTGACAGATACATTTTGGACTTTTCAGTAAGAATTTTGGACTTTTCAGTAAGAACTTCCGACTTTCCGACATGTTTCCTGCAGAGAATCGACTTTTTATTGTGATTGTGAGTTTGACTTTTTATTGTGATTGTGAGTTTGACATGGTTCCTGCAGAGAATTTGTTACGACTTTTGTCACTAAGAGAATTTGACATGGTTCCTCACTAATTTTGGATGGGGACGACTCACAACCTTGAGAGCCACTGCCATACCTAGATTTTTGGATAACGCGATTCATATAGTACTATATTGTGACAAATAACAGGACAAAAGAAATAATTATGTGAGAATGATGCTTTGCCCTTTTCATTGTTCTATTGCTATTTATATACAAGTTATTCTGACAATATAGGCAACTCATAATCACCCTAACAATCTGCTAACTTCCTTATACAAAGCAATCATACCAAAGACAATATTCACAATAGCATAATTTGAGAGCATAATCATGAGAATATTCTCAATACCATATTCAATAGCATGATCATGAGAATATTCTCAATACCCCCTCTCAAGTTGGTGCATGGAGATCTCGTATGCCCAACTTGCGAAGTAGATATTCATATTGTCGTTTGCCCAACGCTTTTGTGAAAATGTCAGCGGGTTGTGCATTGGACGGAACAAAGGTGAGATTGATATTTCCGGCAACAATGTCATCACGGACAAAATGACAATCGACCTCAATGTGTTTTGTCCGTTCATGAAATAGGGGATTTTGAGATATATGGAGAGCCGCCTGACTATCACAATGAAGAGACATAGGACGTGTATGGGGCATCCCGAGGCTAGCTAAAATAGCTTTTAGCCATTTCAACTCACATATAGTCATAGCCATAGACCGGTATTTCGCCTCTGCGGAGGAACGAGAGATTGTATGTTGCTTCTTCGTCTTCCAAGATATCGGCGAGTTTTCAAGAAACACCAACCACCCGGTGAGGGACCGCCTAGTCAATGGGCATCCGGCCCAGTCAGCGTCACACCACCCATGTAACTGCATGTCACACTTACTACTCAAATGTATACCTTGACCCAGATTACCTTTTAAGTATCGGACCACCTGCAAAGCAGCTGCCCAGTGGTCTGTCCGAGGATGTTGCATAAATTGAGATAAAACATGAACACTATAAGATAATTCGAGTCGAGTAAAACACAAATAGAAACCCACCAAGCGACGGTAAGGCTCCGGATCAGCGAGCTCTTGACTCGTAAATAATGCAAGTCGGTGATTTTGTTCCAGTGGCACCGCCGCGGGCCTTGCCCTGAGCAATTCGGCCTCAGAAATGATGTCAAGCGCGTACAAACCCATCTGATCCGCGTGCCACTTCTACCCCCAAGAAATACTTTAAAGGACTCAGATCTTTCATGTGGAAACAAGCACTGAGGTAACCCTTGAATTTCTGTATATCAACCGGATTACGCCCAGAGATGATAAGGTCGTCGACATAAACAAGAACACTGAGCTGAACCGCACCTCTTTGTAGAGTAAACAAAGAATAATCTGAATAAGATTGCTGAAAACCATAATTCTTCAAAGCAGTTGACAGTTTAGCGAACCAGCACCGGGGTGCCTGCTTCAGCCCATATAATGATTTTCTAAGCTTGCACACTTTCCCGGAAGTCCCCACCTGAAAACCGGGTGGTAATTTCATGTATACCTCCTCCGTAAGGTCACCATGTAGAAATGCATTATGAACATCCATCTGATGAACTTCCCAATTCATGGCAGCCGCAACGGCAAGAAAGACCCTCACTGTAACCATCTTAGCTACTGGAGCAAATGTCTCTGTATAATCAATTCCTTCAATTTGATGATTCCCAAGAATAACCAGCCGAGCCTTCAATCGCTCAATGGTACCATCAGAATTATACTTGATCTTGTATACCCACTTGCATCCTAGAACTTTCTTTCTTGGTGGCAATTCTGCTAAAACCCAGGTTTCATTAATCTCAAGAGCCCCTCAGAATAGCACACAGGTTTCCGATTCGCTGTCAAGGCTGCACAGAAAAATTATCACAATTCACATAATGTGCTATAGGATAGGGTGTACCTGAGGAATGCCGTGGTACGGGTGATGCTGGTACGGATGGACTCATTGTTCGAATTGTATGAGTAACATAATTACGGAGTCGTACCGAGGCTTGCCTTCTGCGTTGACCCCTGCCCAACACATCTTCATAACTTGTGTCCGGGTTGTCTTCCTGGTTCGCACAAACCGGCTGCCCAGCAGCCTCATCCGGCTGTACAAACGCCTCGGCACCAGCATTTGCCCCATCCTCGGCACACACCGACTGCCCAGCAGCCCTATTTGGCTGAACAAACTCCTCGGCACATGCCGACTGCCCAGCAGCCCCATCCAGCTATACAAACTCCTCGACACCCCCTCAAAACAGGCGTAGATGTCTCCTCAAAGTCCTCGTGAACCGCCTCGATATTAGGCAGACCATCGTGATCTAAATTAAAATTATCTGCAAAGGAAAAAACTCCTTCAGAGAATACAACATTACGAGAAACAAAGAAATCTCATTTCTCCAAGTCATACAAATGTCACCCTTTTTTTTTCCATAAGGGTACCCAACAAAGACGCACATTCGACTTCTACTGGCAAACTTATCCCCCGTCTGCACATGGGCATAACACAAGGACCCCAAAATGCGCAAGTGATCGTAAGTGAGTGTGCTGCCATATAAGACACTATATGGTGTTTTCCCATTCAAGACCAAGGAGGGAATCCTATTTATGAAGTATCCAGCCGTCAACACACATTCTCCCCAAAACTCAATAGGAAGAGGGCCTTGAAAACGCAACGCTCGAGCTACGTTCAAAATATGTTGGTGTTTCCGTTCAACCCGCCCATTTTGTTGAGGTGTTCCCACACAAGACGTTTGAAAAACAATCTCATGATCAAGAACATATTGTCGCAGGTAAGTGAATTTAGTGCCGTTATCACTCCGCAAAGTTTTTACCTCTTTATCAAATTGTCTCTTAACCATCGAGAAAAACATTTGAAGAGTATTGGAGACCTCTTTCTTATCAACAAGTAAATAAATCCATACAGCACGGGAAAAATCATCAACAATGGTCAAAAAATAAGAAGCACCACAAGAAGAAGTTGTTCTATAAGGTCCCCATAAATCAGTGTGAATAAGTTCAAAAATAGTCGAAGCTTCATGTTCACTAACATGACTTATCTCTACTTTGCTTTGCCCTCTCGCAGACATCACAATTTTTATTCAAGCGATTTTTCTTTTCACTAAAACTTATTTCGGGAACTAACTTTGTTACTTGTAGAGATGGATCACCCAGTCGCTGGTGCCATAAATCAAAAGACACCACATTATTGGCTTTTATTGAGTGAACCTGTGGCAGCCCCCAGAAGTAATAGAGTCCATCGCGTCGTTCACCCGCACCAATCAGCATCCTCGAAGTGCGGTCCTATATAACACATGGATCATTAGTGAATTGGACAAAACAGTTATAGTGATCAGTCAATTGCGACACAAAAATAAAATTGCAAGTTAGCCCTGGCACATAAAGAACATTTTTTAAACAAAAATTTCTTTCAAGAATGATTGTCCCCTCTTTAGTGGCGATAACGCTACTCCCATCTGACAATCCCACGGAACATTGAGCAATCACCCTTAAGTCACGGAGATCCCCGATCGTGCCAGTCATGTGATTTGAAGCTCCCGTGTCAATAATCCAAGACTTACCAGTCATCTTATCGGTCGTTGCGGATTTGACCCGCCCAAAATTTGGAGAAGTGTCTGCCACTGATCGGTATTCAGCCCGGGCAGTGGAGATGCATCTGTCTCGGTCACTCCTGCCCCAGTAGAACCTATCTGAGCAGCGTTGGCACGATGCATACCCTTGGTTCAGCGTTGAACGCTTAAACTCACTAGTAGCAGTAGATCCACAAGCGCACAACAACAATTTCAGTTTCAAAGTTGCTACTATGGTCGTCACATTCTACAACCTCAACTCTCAATTTGGATTGAAGAAGCTTGATGAATACCTCCTGACCAGGAGTTACATCTTGGATACCAAGCATCAAAGGATGATATCACCGTACATGCAGCACTTTCATCCCCTCCACCAGCTGAATATGTGAATGCGTCTAGGTGGTACAATCACATTGATGCACTTCTAAGGATCTCTGGGATTTCTGGAGAGGGAAGTGGTGTCACAGTGGAGGGCTTTGCTCCCGTCACTGAAGAAGTTGCTACTCCTGCTGCAGTTGACTCAAAGGCTGCAGCTGATGATGATGTTGATCTTTTCGGTGAGGAGACAGAGGAGGAAAGAAGGCTGCTGAAGAGCAAGTTGCTGCCGTCAATGCCTCTGAAAAGAAGAAAGAATCTGGAAAATCGTCCATTTTGTTGGATGTAAAGCCATGGGACGATGAGACTGATATGAAAAAACTTGAAGAAGCTGTGAGAAGTGTTCAAATGGAAGGATTGACTTGGGGAGCATCCATGCTTGTTGTTGTTGGTTACGGTATTAAGAAGCTGCAGATTATGATGACCATCGTAGATGATTTAGTATCCGTAGATAGTGTTATCGAGGAGCATCTCACTGAGGAACCTTTGAACGAGTTCATTCAGAGCTGTGATATTGTGGCTCTGATACCATGACAAATAACAAGACAAAAAAAATAATTTTGTGAGATTGATGCTCTGCCCTTTTCATTGTTCTATTACTGTTTATATACAAGCTATTCTGCCAATATAGACAACTCCTAATCACCCTAACAATCTGCTAACTTCCTTATACAAAGCAATCATCCTAAAGACAATCTTCACAATAGCATAATTTGATAATCATGAGAATATTCTCAATACCATATTCAATAGCATGATCATGAGAATATTCTCAATATATTGTCTTTGTAGATTCAACCTTATGTACATATATAACACATCTCCTTTTCTCACTTAAGCGATGTGGGACTATAATCTCTCATTGGTAGTTTGCCCAATCATTATTGGGATCCACAGGCCTATTGAGCTTCGCCATCATGAGCCTCTCCTGCATCAGGCCAGCCGAATACCATCTATCATCCTAGAGATTGGGCCATTTTCAACATGTTGAATTGTATTTTGGGAGAAAAAAACCGCCATTAAAGTGCTTAAATTTAAGAGTACAAGTCAGAATATGCTTACACATGACATTTCAGTGCATTCTATATTGTGTATACATCTCTAATTGATAAAATGAGAAATCATTGATGTCTCTAAACGTTCAAACTATTAGAGAGTGTGAAATTTCTTCCAAGCAAATAGATGCTACTATGGGTATTAGGGCTGACAATGATACCATATCAAATCCGATATGTGTATAGATTCTAATTCTATCAGATCCATATTTAATGAATCGGATCCAGTTTCAGAATACATAATTCTATCGCGAAATCATTCAGATCAGGTCCGAATCTAATCAGGTTTATTGTCAGCTTATTAAAATGTTAAAATTATACTAATTAAAAATAATTAATTAATATGACATACATGTGATATACAAATGTAACCAACAAAGTTTCGTAATTGAATTATCTAAAAGTTTCAATAAGATTCTAATAACTAAATTAACTAATTTATGATTGTGATTTAAGATTTTTTTTTTCCAGAAATTAAAATACAATTCAAGTAAAAGAAGTAAATAGTGAAACTAATTATGGTAAATCAATTGAAAAAATGTTGTCGTCAAGTATATTCGAGGTTATAATATTGAAAAAAATTTCAACTCCCATTAGTAAAGCAGAGAAAGCCAACAAACCAGTTCAAAATCAAAAGGGTTCATTTTGTTTGAGTTGTATTCTTAGCAAAAATTCTAGTCAGCCTTGTTTGCTGGCCTTTTCTTGGTCTTGTTTTTTTTTTTTTAACACTTCTACCCCTTATATAGATAGTGTTTGTGGCTGTGTTTTAAAGAAAATGGACAAAAAATGTAAAAACACCAAAACAAGGCCACCAAAAAAGACTGATTAGAATTACTCTATTCTTAGATGGGAGAGGAGATTTGGTCTAATGTGGCTTATCTATCACGCCAAAGTAATCACCAAACCCGCTCACCATAATGACTGGATTATATATTTTTGACAAATGTAGCTTATCTAGTTATCAATAAAGGTAGCCCATATGTAATGAAACTGACGAAATCAAGGCATAGATCGGTTGAAAAGTAGAGTCAGTGTTAACGAGGTTGGTTTCCACCACCACCAACCGGCAATAGCAATGGCAATTAATTATGGAATCCACTTGAAAATTGTAATGGCAATGGGAATGACAATTAATTATGAAATCCACTTGAAAATGTTTTGAAATGAGCACATTATAATCATTTTACTAAAGTCGCACAGAATAAGAATTTTTTTTGTAGGTATCTGGGATACCTCATAGTGCACTCTGCGAGCATAAATTTTTTTCCTGTTCTGTGCGACTTTAGTAAAATGACTATAACTTATTCATTTCAAAACATTTTCAAGTGATTCAAGTTGTGTTTATTAGATAACTCATAGTACCACAATTTTTGTGTTTGATGAACTTGAGAATCAGTCTCAATTGAGGGTTTAAATGAGTCAAAAGTTACCCTTTTTTTTTTTTTTGAGTTTGAGTTTGAGTTTGAGTTTGAGTTTCTCTGTTATGTTAAGTTATGTATATTTATTGAATTTGGATTTAAGGGTTTCAACTTTGAAGGGATTTTGAGAGTTTTGAGGGAGAGGAAGAAAATTTGCAAGCGATTTGAGAGTGAGGAGAGATTTTGAAGAGATTTGGAATAGGAGATTTTGAATGGGGGAGGGATGAACCATTGTCGATTTGAATGGTGAAGGGGAAAATGAATGATTTTTGTTTATATAGGTGGTGTGAGAAAATTTAAAAAAAAAATCTAAATGGTGGTGTAAGAAAAGAATATGATGGTGCGAGGGAGCCGTTGCCTTCATATAAACCTAATTTGACATTCAGGACTACATCCTGAAATTATGATGTGGCAGTCAGTATGACTATGAACTATTTTTTCACGGAACACTTGAAGCTCAATTTTCTGGTTACTTGTGATTACCACTGATTTTACAAATTTGATATAAAGGTCAATAAAATATTTTCTCAGATTTTTTCTTTTTCTAGAAGATCATAGTTTTACCCAAATTTTTTCTTGAAGATGATTCTATAACCCAATTGAAGCGAAATCCAACGCTGACCAACATACAAGCTACAAAACAAAAACTAACAATGACCTTAGTTAGGTGTTAGGTTTTATTCACATGGGTTGGGTATTGCTTGGAAATCAACAAATCTAATCTAGAAGGGAAACAGGTTTGGGATAAGCAAATCATTTAACAAAGAAACAACTTAAAGGAAACAAATTAGGCTGTGTTTACCCGGTTAGTTGATCAGTGTGCTCACATCCAAATTAAATGTCAATGTCCTTAGGTTGACAGTCTTGTCCTTAAAATGACAAAGACTTTGCTGAGCGAAATTCGCTCTCACTCTAGCCTTTGTTTTTTGAATGATTCTAAATGTCGAGGGAATGAGCGAGGAAACGAGCGAGGGAAATGAGGTGGCGAGGTGAAAGCCGTTCATTTTTTTGAGATGCGCGCGAAAAAAATCAATGCACGCATTTCGAGGGAAATGAACGGCTTTCACCTCGCCACCTCATTTCCCTCGCTCGTTTCCTCAACATTTAGAATTTCTATTGTCTTTTTAATGAATTATGCACGGCGATAAAAAAAGAGTCTGGTCATTATAGAGAACTTTTTCGTCAACCACAAAATTTTCCTTTGCAAGGGCGTTTTAAACTGTAAACACGCAATGGAATCTTGGGATTAGTGTTATATTAAAAATTTATTAGTTTAACTTTGTCCAAACAGCCATTTATAAAAATCGGGTTTCATCCCTTTGCATGGATTGTGGTTCAAAAATATTAATGCCGGATGATCACATTGTTTGGAGAACCAAAGTATTCGTAGCCTCCGAGAGTATGGAAATGGTCTTTGATGATGATGATCATGAACTCTTTTCAGAGGACAAGTCAATCGTAGATTAGAGTTACATAAAATAAAAATTATGATTTTCTAGTGACAATAAACTCATAAAAATTTCAAGCTTTCATTTGTTGTGTTTCAAAATCGGGGATCGATCACCTATTAACCCCTGATCAAGGAATGAGATTTTGCGAAATCCCACTGATAATTTCGTTTTTGAAAAGAAAAATGGTGGAATGTAATTTTACATTTTTTTCGAGGTAGGTTTTTAAAAAAAAAATTCAGGATTTTTCATTAATTTTGGGGTTTTTTCATAAATTTCGTTTTTGTAAAAATGCAAAAAACAACTACAAAAAAATTACAATTTTTTTCAAGGTTTTTCAAAAAATTTCGAGGTTTTTTCAAAAGTTTTCGAATTTTCAAATCAAATCAATAAAAACCCCGAAACTTTTGCGAATCTCGAGGGGAATGAGTGGTAACACCCACCCCTCACCCCTTTCCTTGACGCCTAGAAGGGTTGAAGTTTTAAATTATTTTTTTTTCAAAAAAATTCGTTAGGGAGGCCAACAGAACAGGGAGTCACATTTCTTAGATCTAACAAATACGACAAATCTCCCATAACATGATTGGAGCACCCAGTGTCAATGATTCACTTACCATTCAACCGATTAGGGGAGGAGGGGTGAGGAGTGCCGAAAGCAGCCATGAGAGCCTGCCATTGTTCGACAGAAAAACCTGAAAGAGGTGTAGCCAACGAGGAACCTGGCGGTGCATTCACGCCCTGGTCAGACGTGGCCTTGTTGGCCTTGACGTTTCCGCGGCCACGTCCAGCAGCAAGTGGTTGCAGCAGTGGCCTGTCTGTCACGCACAGCAGCCCCTTCGTCGCACCTTTAGACCCATACTTCTCAATGAACCAGTCTGGAGTGCCGTGCAGCTCAAAGCAGGTGGTGTCGTTATGACCCGTCTTGTGGCAATGTGAGCAGACCAGCGCAGCCTTCTCAACTCGAGTAAGGCGTGGTTTGGAACGATTGTCCATACGTACCGCAAAGCCCGCAACTTCAAATGCCTCGTCTTTAATACGTGTTATCCCCCTAACTCTTTCCTCTTGAGCTATTGTTTGGAAATCTCTATTTAGTGATGGCAGGGGGTCTTGAGACAAGAGAGTAGAGCGCATGGAGGCATAATATTCAGAAACCAAATCAAGCAGAAATTGATGTAATCGATCTCCCTCACGCCTTTCTGCATGTTGTTTACCTACACCACAAGTACACCTGCCACACTTGCAAGAGATTAAGGGTTCGTGATTATCAAGTTCATCCCACAACATAGTCAATTTGCTGAAATAAACCGTGACGGGCATAGTATTGGACTGCTCACAACGATTTATGTCAGATTTTAGTTGTTGTATTCTTGGACCATTGACAAGACAAAACCTTTCATGCAAATCATCCCACAATCGTTTTGCATCATCATAGTTTGATAACATAGATTTTACCTCAGAGTCTATCGTATTCATGAGCCAAGAAACAAGCATGCAGTGAATCGTAATCCATTCATCCTTCGTGTAAGGGAGAACCAGGTCTTTAATTGAGCCATCAAAGAAATCAAATTTTCTGCGGGAAGTAAGGGCAACACGAATTGCGTGAGACCAATCATCAAAGTTGTCGAGTTTGAGGCGAATCGGAGTGATAAAATCCCCAGGCCTATCTTGCGGCCCTAGGAAAAAATGGTGAATTAGCTTCGATCTTTGGAGGCGATGATGGAGAAGTTTCTCCACCAGCCATAGCAAGCAATCACGAGAGAAGAAAGTTTTTAGGTAGACTCTCATACCATGACAAGATTAAGGCCAAGTTGTTCTTTTTCATTCATCCTCCAACAATATAAATATTGTAGTCAAAATACAATAGAAAACCACCATACAATAGGATACCTACCAAACAAAGGAAACAAATCCCCAGCCATAGGAAAGTCTCCTAATCCCATACAAATTCTTACCCCATACAACTCTAACAAATATGCTAAAATAGAATGGACCTAACAATATTGTATATTTTCCTAACAATGGAATATATTTCCTAACCATAGGATATATTTTCCTAATAGATTCAACAGCTGATTGAGTTGTGGATTCTCTTTCAGAGAGGATGGGAGTGATCTCAAGCCATTGTAAAGTTGGAGGGCCGGGGATTCATCTTGACTTTATTCATCACCCTTATGCCTCGATACATGTCGAAATTGTTTATAGAGTGTTCTAGGACGCACCTACATAAAAGAATGATGACTTGTCCCAAATGCACCTACTTTTAATTTGCATCCTACAGATTAATCACAAAAAGGATTTCAGCAGTTACGTATCCTGAATAAATGAAACAAACTGAACTCTTGGTAGCAACGGTTACGGTTGCAACCAAGCTACCAAATTTTATACACATTTGGCCAGATAAGATGAAGGCGAATATTTTACACTTTGCTCCAAAGAATGATTTGGAGTCACTTTTTACACATGGCCAGTTAAGATGAGCCATTGTATTTGGTTCATCACTTTTTATCAATTTAAAGGTTTGCCGATTCTTCAAACCCCTGCTCGCTTTAAAAAAATGATTTGAAGTTCGCGCATGTAGTTCTTTATACCCAACCTTGATTCACTGACCCATAAAAAGTGTAAAGGAAAAAAAAGTGATTACAGCTTTTTTTTTTGAAAGGTAAAAAAAAAAAAAGTGATTACAGTTGAAGATGGTTTTAAGTATGACTGAGGATGATGCCATGATGTAATTACAGTCCCCAAAACAGACAAGGCATCACCATGCATTTAGATGAAAGTTTCACATCAAGAAACTTTGCACTTACATATAATACATATAATACCATCTGTCCATTATATATACAATGCTGATGATTTAATGCTGATGATTTCTCAGTAATCTGTCCATTATATATACAATGAGCATAAGGCAGGCAATCGAAAGACAATATTTACTGATGTATCAAGAAGTGGCAGCAGTACATTGTCTCCGCAATTTCTGAATCTGTGGATGTTTCAGTTACTTCTGTCTCCACAGTTTCTGAATCTGTGGATGTTGCCATTTCATCATTTTGTTCTGGCAGCTGTCCAGTGGTATTGTTGGAATGCAACTCAATCAATTTGCTGAGTACCTACTTGATTCCAATCTTCATTAGAATGAGAATCTGATATACTGTAGCTACTAATTTTTATTTGTAAAACTTAGCAACAGCTAATGTGCTGTGGCTAAATGTTTTTGTATATATATATATTTTTTTCAAAAAAATTCATTAGAGACGGCTTATACCGTAGCTATCAATTTTTATTTGTAAAACTTAGCGACAACTAATATACCGTGGCTAAATGTTTTTTGTGTATATTTTTTTTTTCAAAAAATTCATTAGGGACGGCTTATACAGTAGCTACCAATTTTTATTTGTAAAACTTAGCGACAGCTAATATACCGTGGCTAAATATTTTTGTGTATACATATTTTTTTTTCAAAAAAATCCATTAGGGACGGCTTATACCGTAGCTATTAATTTTTATTTGTAAAACTTAGCGACAGCTAATATACCATCGCAAATATTTTAATTAGCTACTGTTTATTCTGAATTTAGTCACGGTTTTCCCGTCACAAGCACACTTTTTATGATTATGGTCTTGGTCAGCTACCAAAAGAATTAGTGACGGTTTTTTGCCTCGCAAATCTACCGTCTCTAGTATTTGTAGCTATTAGAGCTTGTTTTTGTAGCGCGTGGATAATATAAATACCAACCACATGCAAGACTTTGAGAGCGTATGCAACATTTATGCGGACTTAGAATTCCAAGTCTGAGTCCATACCATTTTTATCACTTAAGGGAATTTCTCTCTTGACAGAATTCCAACCATGACAAAAGAGGCATTTAGGTGGTTAATTGAAGGACTGCTACAAATCGAGCAAAAGCCACAAACAAACAACAAATTACTCGGGATATATGGATACATACTCAATTTGGCCAAGGTTTAGAAATGCGTAACGGACATTGAGCGGTAACCTTACACGAGGCGTTTGCATGTTAAAAACGCTAAAAAAGTGAAAAAAAAAAGGAGAATGTAATGTATCAAATGAAATCAACATAATACAAGCATAGCAAAGAAGAAATACCTTAATGAGCTATAAGAGCATTGTCTAATCAAGCCTTCGAGAACACAAACCATATTCATGCACAGCAGCACAAGCAACCAGACAACTAATGCTACAGTACTACTACAATACTCCAAAAGCCATATAACACAATCAATAAGTTCATTGCAAACCATATTAGATGATTTATATCAATGTTTGTATACTTTTACAAAAAAAAACTTCAACAAGTAAGCATAACTCAAAACTCACAATCCATTGAAAACTAACAAAAAGCACACACAACATGTAACATTATCTTCACGGTTTGGGGAATGGGTCAGAAGTTTGGTTTTATTTATTTATTGTTTTATAAACACATTGAAATTATGCGTAAGCCTCACGACGCTTCAGCGATTAAGTCTCAGTACGTAATCTCCAAAAAAGTGGGGTGTAAGGATGTAATCCTTAGGGCACCTCAGTGCTGATGTCTCAGTACGTAAGCTTAAAATAAGCGAGGTGTTGATTGCCTCAGTGCATTTGTATAAACAATAAGTTTGACAATATACTGTGCAGGTTCCTCCAGTGAGATCTTTTCAGCTGTATACTGATACGAAAATAATGTATTCTAAACTACAAATTGAATAAATCTACACAAAAGATAAATAAAACTAAATAAACTTAAATAATCTCTATTAGAGTTTCTTCATTCATCAAAAATCAATTACAATCAATGACCTAACTTGTAAATCAAACAATTTAACCCTAAATACTATGGGAGTCCGAATCTCTACTTATTCTATTATGGACTTACTTAGGCCTGACCCTACAACTTAATAAAATTAATGAATAAACTAAATCCTTCATTACATTAAAAGAAAACCTTAAACTATCTGCCTACATTCATTTCACCGGGCATCGAAATAAATACACCCTACTTTCCTGGGAGTTGAAGATGAATTAGTGGATTGTGTCGAGGTAAAAATAGGATTCAGGTTGGACTATCTTCCTACATTCATTTTGTCGACAAAAATGCTAGGAAACCATTTTTTGCAACCATGTTTCGTAATCAGGGTGGCGTGATCTTGAAAGAATGATGAAATCTCCAAAGATTTTATGTGTATCTCGATGTTGTAAAAAATTCCGCTAACGATGTCACATCATCCTGATTGCAAAACATGATTATAAAACCTGATTCGCTAGCCTCACTCTTTTGTCGGGCATCGAAATAAATGCACCCTACTCTTTTGGGAGTTGAAAATGAATTAATGGATTGTGTCGAGGTAGAAATAGGATTCAGGCTGGAAATTGACGCAAGCCTATGACAGAACTGTTTCTTTCTGAGTTAAAAGACACGCTGCAGTTGGATGAAAGATGCTTATACATCCGCCTCATGCTCAGAGCAAGAGCCGATGTCAAAATATCCTAAACTGGGCATAAAGTTATTACTTATGGTGGCCGGGGTCGAGTATATTTAATTATGTTGTATTGTTTCATGCTTTGGTTCTTGCAACTATTTGTTGAATGGGAATGTCCTTACTCTCCTCGCGCAAGAAAAATGCGTTGATAAGTGTTATCAACGACACAGAGCCTATAAATATGCCAAACAAATTGAACTCCAATCCGTATAAAAAATGTCATTCATGCATTTACAGCAACACTGATGCTCTGCCCATTTGGCGCATTCTCAAGTGGGAGGATCCAATAATCCTAGATGACCCCATGACCGGACAATCACAGACATGTATGAAGGCCATGAATATGTTGAACATACAGCTTAAAATGTATGCATTGCCATCCACGACCCCAGATTCGTACCAGATAACAGACCCAACTGCAATTTGCAAACATGTATTGTTGGTTTTGATCATCAACAATGATAACTAATTGCTTTGAAAAGTTGTTCCATACACAAACTCTTCTCAGTTGTTGTTCCTTCAAACCAAAACAAAGCCTTGGGTTTGCATTTTTATTTTGCTCTATGGAAGCCTTTTTCTATCATCATTAGAGTGTTGGATTCAACAGCTAATTGAGTTGTGGATTCTCATTCAGAGAGGATGGGAGTGATCTCAAGCCATTGTAAAGTTGGAGGGCCGGGGATTCATCTTGACTTTATTCATCACCCTTATGCCTTGATACTTGTCGAAATTGTTTATAGAGTGTTCAAGGACGCACCTACATAAAAGAATGATGACTTGTCCCAAATGCACCAACTTTTAATTTGCATCCTGCAGAATAATCATAGCACTCAAGGAGCTTGTTTAAACATGCATAGTATAGTTTTGGAAATCTGCAAAACTTGTCTGCAGTAATCACAAAAAGGATTTCAGCAGAAATCTCCCTCCCTCGCTGGTTTCCTCGACAATTAGTATTTCTGTTTTAAATAGCAAGCATACACTCTTAAATTAAAAGACTGAAAGAGTTTCAGAGCTCCACTGTCACCGAGCTCTACTCACCCTTCTTCTACACATCTTTCATCTCTTCTTCTCCATTCCCCTTTCTTCCTTCTGAACTATAAGCTCATCCTTGAGTTTCCTCGGCTGGGTCGTGGTTTTTTCATATTTGTTTTCTTTTGCAAGTCTTAGGCATTGCGCGGCTCCATTTTGTGAACAACTCTCTCTTCTCCTTCCCCATTTTATTTCTCCATCCCTCTATCTTAATTATCATGAGACCTCCCTGCTGCTTTTCTAACCATCTCAGATTCAGATTCTCAATTAAGAAAGTAATCATAACTCCAAGATATGCTTGGAGAGCAATTACTAGCCCAAACCATCCATAATTTAACTCTCATCTTCCATAGTCAATTGTTCATACACACCAATCTTACTACTACTTTCACTGAATCTTAATGGACCCATCTTCCTCTACCTATCTTGATTCACCTTCCGTCACTAATACTTCCTGTTCTCAACAACCCATGTCTTCGCTTCAAACATCCACTAATCCGCAGGATCACCTCTCCTCTCCCACCACTCCGCAGGCTTCATCCTCATAGCTTGGCCCCCTTAACCCACCTCTGTCATCTCAAGCATCCACAGATGTATTAATCGAGACCCTGGATACTCAACTTGCTTCCAAGTTGAAACTAAAGCTTCCCCCTCCTGTTTTCACTGATGGCGTCGAAGAACCAGATTCTGAAAAGCATTTTCAAGCAGTAGCTAAGTACTACCATTATAAGAAGCTGAGCCCTGAACTCCTTGCTAAACGGTTAGCTTTGCTTTGGCCATAGTTTCATAAGTTTTTAGGTAGATTACTTACCTCGCAAGCAAGATATGATAACCCGAGGATCATCATTAGAAAACTCGGCTACGTCAGAAACACCATAGGCAAAAAGAAGCATATCTTCATTATCGTCCAACGGACGAGTAGTCTCCTTCTCGCTCCTCTAACGCCAGCCTCAGTTCCTCAGCCTCCTCGAGAGATTCGCAATCCCCTTTTACATCATCTTCGCAGGAAGGACTTGGATGAGAAGTAGCCAACTCAACAGTGACTTGAAGTGGAAAATGAATGTTTTCAGTGCACTTCCACAGGAATCTCAGTAAGACACACAAAAAAAAAAAAAAAAAACAAGAGAGACGAAATGAGATGGACTGATGGAGAGACGAACCTCGCCTGAGAGTCGAGTGAGAGAGTAGAGACCAACAGTGACAGTGAGAGTCGAGTGAGAGAGTAGAGAGACGAACCTGGTCCTCGGTTCCTCGCCTGAGTCGTCCCCGTCCGCCTCCTTCCTCGGTTTCTCACCTCCTTCCTCTGGTTTCTCGCCTCCTTCCTCGGTTCCTCGCCTCCTCGCCTCGCCTCCTCTGGTTCCTCGCCTTGCCTCCTCTGGTTCCTCGCCTCCTCGCCTCGCCTCCTCTGGTTCCTCGCCTCCTCGCCTTGCCTCCTCTGGTTCCTCGCCTCCTCGCCTCGGTTCCTTCCTTGCATCGTCGCCCCGTCGCCTCCTCGCTCTCTGTCTGTTTGAAAACACAATTGCAAAAGGAAATCGAGATTTAGGTTTTATATTAGGGTTTTTGATCCTGACCGTCCGATTGTATCTAGATCTGAAAAAAAAAAATTTAGCAAACGAATCCGGACCGTATCCTGACCAGGTCAAGTTGACCGACACGTTGACCACGTGTCGAGTGCGTATCCGACGCGAATCGCACGCGTATCCGTATCCGACTCGCGTTTTCATGTATTCGGCAGGATTTTTCCGCGAATCCGTGCTTCGTAGCTGTAACATCTTGAACGGGATTCGGACATGATACAATTCGAGCAGAACCACGAGTAGAAAATCGTTCCTTCCTTGGAACTCGACCAGGAAAAGAAAATTCAATGCCTTATTTTACTTAAATGTGACTCTTCTAGCATTTTGAGATGCAAAATTACTAATTATATTGTTGTAATGAACTTTTTTCGTCAAGTCGCTCTCAAAAGATATCATAGCTAATCCATTTAATCTTTTTTGTGACATGGTGGACCGAAAATTCGATTTTATCAATAAATGCAAGAATATTTACTTTCATAATTTTATCATATTTTTACTTCACAATAACTCGGGATCTAATCCCATCGAGAATTTAATAGTATAACATATGAAGATCTTTTATACATACGGAATAGAATTCCTAATCCAATCATGAATCCTATTGAATTTTTCATTCTTTGTTTCTTTTCTGTACCCTCCCATTTCCTTTATAGAAAGAAAATCAAATAATGAGGTATTATTCTATATGCGATCCAGGTTTTTGGAAAATTATCATCCATTGTTTGCAAATGATTTAGTACTTCAATAAGTTTTTTTAATTCTTTAGCTCTTTGCACAAAACTTTTAATTCTAAAGCTAAATCTCTTGCATCAATATCATAAAGATTGTCATGCTTCAAAGAGCTCTCAAGCTTAATACAATATAATGTCACACTTTCATTATCAACGGATTGTTGTTCAAACCCACTTCTAAAATAAGAAATAGATTTATCCACTATGTATAAAAATAGTCAACTCTAAAGGATTCCTCAGCTGAACGTATTAACTCTTCATCGTTAATCTCATCAAATTGTCCTTTTCTTCTAATGATTCTTTTTATTTTAAAAATAGGTTCAATATCCATTGCATTAGCTATTTCTTTAGCTTCAATCATGGCCTTCACAAATCCAGTCTCTCTATATTGTTCAAAAAATGAGATGAGTCCACTAAGTTTCTCTGTGACAATCTTAATATCCATATCTTCAGCTTGAGATTCACTCTTTGTCTTTGGATCTTTACTAGTATTAACCAAATCAAGTAAAACATCTTAATTTGTGAAGTTTGGTAGCGTATTGCTTTAACACTTTCAACAAGACTTTCCCAACGTGTTTGTGAATATGACTTAAGTGTGAAGTTTCCAACATAATGCATCAAAACAACCCAACATTTTGTAGACGATGCAAACAATGAATATATGCATTGTACAATTCTAAAGAAAGATATTGTTTTTTAACAGGAGCTGCCCATGTCACAAAGTACAAGATTAAGACTATGACAACCATAGGGTGTGTAAAATGCTCTAGGATTCTCCTTAAGCAAGCTATTTTGAACACCTTTGTGTCTCTCTTTCATATTTGATCCATTGTCATATCATTGCCCTCTTATATCACCAACATCAAGTGTTTGCAAAATATCTATGAGCACATTAAAAATCCCTAGCCTTGATTTATCGTCTACCTTTAAAAATTGTATAAAAAATTCCTTAACTTTTATTGGTTTACCGAAACATCAACACCTCGCAATATAAGAGACATTTGTTCTTCGTGACTAATGTCAGGGGTACAATCAAGTATAACAAAAATTATATTTTGCCGACTTTATTCTTCCTATTATTGTACTTCTAATCTCATTTTGCTAAGAATAATATCAACTCATTTTGAATTTTTGGACTAAGATAATAGTAATAATTTTACTCGTTGAATGTATTCTTGCATAATTGGATCAAACTCAGCAATCATTTCAATAAAGCCTAAAAGTTTTCGTTCCTCCCTTCATGAAGCCTCTCCCTATCTATGCAGTTAATGCGGAAAGCGGTCAGGACCGCATTACGATTTTTCATAATTATGCGGGACTAAGCAGAATTATGCGGACAATTTTTTCAAA
Source organism: Berberis thunbergii (assembly GCA_003290165.1). NCBI lineage: Eukaryota > Viridiplantae > Streptophyta > Magnoliopsida > Ranunculales > Berberidaceae > Berberis > Berberis thunbergii. The sequence continues at coordinate 130,098 of QNQO01001365.1, read as the reverse complement.
GTATATATTTTTAAAATTTAATCATAGTCATAGATTACAAAATAAATAATTAATCAAAAGGGTGTAAATATGTAATCATATTCATATATTATTTTACTAATTAATCAAATGAATTTAATTTTGCAGGTTGGAACACCTATAGTTACCTGGACCGCTTTTTGACCGCTCTTTAACCGTTTTTTCCCGCTTTTGACCGATTTTACTGGTTTCGTTTAAAGCCGGTCGAGTCAACCCTGTGCGATTTGGTCCAGCCCGCATACCGTTTTTTGGTTGATTTTCGGCCGATTTTAGGCCGCATTAATAGCACAACTCCCTATGACCACGAAATGCTAAATTATTTCTTGCAAGAGTTTTTACAAGGGCAATTATTAGTTTTAACACTTGTTTCCAGTATTCTTTCTCCCTATCTATTTGTTCTTGCACACTCTTATCAATTGTTTCAAGTTTGTTCAACCTCATTTGCAATTTCATCCACTTGGTCATGCAAATTAGGTGTTCACTATAAGTTTCATGAGCTTTAAACCGTTCACTAAGATGTTTCCAATCATTATATCCATCCATTGTCAATGGGGACTTTTTTTGGTCTTGCTTGAATAACTTACAACAAAAACAAAATACTTTATCCTTAACAACAGAATATACAAGTCATTTCCTATCTTATTTTTCTTTATTAAATAACACTCGTTCATAATGAATAGTGAAAAAATGTCTACCAAAGTCATTAACAATAAAATCTACATCATGAATTCTAATTTGAACTTTTTTCTACTAGTAGGTCTCTAAAATTTGATTAATTTATCCCAATTTCCTGGATCATAAATGTTTATTGGCCCAAATTCATTATCTCTTATTGGTTTACTAGTGTAATACCCGTGCCGTTGGCACTATCACAGATTATATTATACCTTCACGGCTATGTCGAATACTCACATTTGGGGTTTTATTACAATTTCTAAAAACACTTGCATAATTGTCTATTACAAAAATTATGATGAATTAATTTTGTAAAAAGTTAATACTCTTGAACAATAAAACAATGTTAATAAAATTGATCAATTATGATGAATTAATTGTCTAGGGTATAATCCGTGCCATTGGCACTCCATATACTTTTTTTTTGCTAAATATTATGTATTGAACACCCTTACCACCATCCCTACTTTTCCCTAGAGTATTTTCCGTGCCATTGGCACTATTATTCAACCCCATTATCAGTAAGCTGGAGTCGAGAACTGTAAGTTGTTTCCGTATTGATTTTTCATAAAGATAAAATGGTTATAGATTTTATTGTCTATCTCGGCCAATTTAATTGGGGATGCTTCAACAAACACACTTTGCATACTAATCGTCAAATTGGTAAAAAATTTCAAAAATAAAATTGTGTGTTGGTGATATAAACTTGGGCCATGAACTTGTTTAATTTGCAACATAAACTTGGGCCGTGAATGTTTGGTTAAACTTGGGCTTTACTTGGGGAAAAAACAAAGCAGCTAAACCTCACCCCTAAAATTACATCACATGGACTTTAACCATCCTAGTTCAATCTGAACCATAGTTAAAACCAAAGGCTTAGTTACTTTAAATACAGATTCACCACAAATGACAAAAGTCTGATTTCAATTGGCTTTGCAACTGTTTCAAGCTTTACCATTTTAAAGCTTCAACAACAATTTAGCTTTGCAACTATTTTCAAGGAGACGATTTAGGACAGATATGTCGAAACTCTTTCTCCAACCTTTCAAGGATTCTGATGCCCTGCAACTCTTTCTCCAACCTTTTCTTGATTTTAATTTCTTTCAGTTTCTTGCATCATCAGTTTTTTCAAAGCTTAGCATTTTGAGGAAGGAAGGAGGAAGGAGAAAAGACGAAGGAAATGATAGGTACTTCAAAGCTGAAGCCTTCAACAAAAAAGGGAGGTATGGTAGAGAGGAAGAGAATTCTTGGTTTACAAAAAGGGAGGTATGGTAGAAAGAAGATTGAAAGGCCTCTGAAAGGAAAGAAAACGAAAAGGGAGGCATGGTAGAGAGGAAGAGTGTGCAAGGGAAGGAGAGACGTGTATTCTTGGTTAACATGTTGAGGAAGCATCGGGGTTCAATTTTTACTTAAGTTCTACCAATATGACAACTTATGCCACGTAGGACAAACACACTCAAATTACTGTTCATGAACAGTAAAATCCAATCTGAAATGTAAGAGAGATTTGTTTATTCATTCCCATGTTCATTTGTTTCTTTTATTGGTTCATTTGTTTCTACATTTTCTTGTTTATTTTCAATTATATCACTAATCACATGTGGTGGTTTTATTTCATCTTCAACATTTGATGTTGAGCCCCCTTTTTTACTAGGCATAAATTTATCGAGAGATTCTGCTAAAGACCTAACAAGTTATTCTTCTTTTTTCTTTTGTTTTCTTTTTTCAAAACTGACTTATATTTTCTAGACATCATTGTGACCAACAACAACAAACAAATCAAACAAACAAAAATTACACCAAGAAAGAAAACAAATTACAACAACAAAAGGTTTATGTATTAGAACAAAATCACCTGATAAGAGACCCTAATTTCATAAATCAATTTTGGACTCACTATACTGGATTCCACAAGTTTTGTCCTCTATAAACATCCAAACAAATCAATACATATGAATATAATTAAAATCTATTAAAAAGCCACTAGTACTATCTAAATCTCTGTTAAAAAAATATTAAAAATTTACTGTATAATCTTCGTAACTTACCCTTTCTCTTTCTTTAGAATTAGAGAGAATAAAGAAGAGCAGAAGCAGATGGTGTTTAGAATTAAAGAGAATAAAGAAGATGAGAAGCAGATGACGTGGAGAAAAAGAAGAAGATGGATGAGAAGTTTTGATTAGAGCATTTGTCAGGTTTTCGTTAGCCATCACCAAGTGATTATGATAGTTGGAAATTAACGAGACATAATTGAAAATTTCCATCTCCTAATACCTAAAGTCAATAATTGAAATTCAAACATATATGCCACTCTCATGTGATGAACTAAATGACTTAGCCGACTTATTCGAAAAAAAATATAAATAAAAATTATTCTCCAATCGCTCGTTCATGGTACTGCAACTCCGATCATTCTCTTGAAGCTCATTTTCTTCGTGTTCATAATACATTCTTAGTGTGCCAATTTGACCGACTGGGTGCTTATCTTCTGCGACTTATTTACTAAGAAATTGACCAAATTTCATTTCATCAACAAAAATTCTAAAAGGGTTGAATATGAGGAAGGGTCTATGTGGGTGTTTTAGAGTCGATCGTCCTTTATTCTTAATTCACTGCATGGTCTTGATCCAAGTCTGCATTACCTTTTTATTCCTTATTAAATTCCCTTGGCTCCATTGCTATAAATATTAAAGCAAATATTTACGGATCAAGGAATGCGAAAATATCATAAAAGTGTCCAAAAAAAAACAATTACGGATCAAGGAATGCGAAAATATCATAAAAGTGTCCAAAGAAAACAAGTCTTTAAAAAATGACAAGTCGAACTCATCCTCCCCTCGCAGGTCAACATATGATTCGCCTTAATCATGTTGAATGTGCGGTTTTTCTTTAGTTTTTGTGTTTAGTTTTATTGACTCTAGAGGCTTGTGGATTGGCAAGGTTTGAATCCTAGACTTGTGATTTGTTGAAAAAAGTCGTACAATTTTTTTTTGTGACGAATGTATTTGTAGTTGGACATTTTCTTATTGATTTTATTTTAAGGATATACAACTTTCATAGTAGTTTATATTAGTGACGGACTCAGGATTTTAGCTGGAAAAGGGCGAAATTGTAAATAATTATTAGTTGATAATAATAGTTATCAAGGGTGGAGCCAATTTTTTTTTCCTGCCCGAACTAGTAACTAATAAAAAAAAATACAACTATCAAAAATACATTACATATACCAAATTGAATCTAGTGTAGTCCAATTTTATGTCGCAATATCGATAACCTTAGCAAGGGGCAAACGCTCGTACTAACTAAAATAACAAAATAATTAGGATAAATATCTAGTTGAATCTTAAAAAAAAATCTGAACTTTGTGAACATTTTGTACAAGTTGGCTAATGATATATATTTTTATTGAATTCTATAGTAATTATTTTAGATATTAATTTAAAAAAAAATTGTTGGAGGTTTTATAACACGTGAACAAACAATTCATTCTTTAATATTTGCAATTTACATAACACGTATTGAACTCTAGTCATTGGCTAAAAGAAAATTGTTATGCGCAGGTCAGCAGAAATAAGTCCTTTACCCTGTCAAACATGCTAGCAGTCAGATACTTCTCTGGACACTGAGATACCGCACATATTCATAAGCAGAAATTCTAAATGTTGAGGAAATGAGCGAGGAAACCAGCGATGGAAATGAGGTGGAGGGGTGAAAGCTGTTCACTTTTTTCGAGTTGCGTGCACTGACTTTTCGTGCGCACATCCCAAGGGAGGTGAACGGTTCCCACCCCGCCACCTCCCTCCCCTCGCTCATTTCCTCGCTGGTTTCATCGACACCTAGAATTACTCTATTCATAAGTTGATAATGTAACAGCAGATATTCTTAGAGAAATACAGAGAAGACAACACTTTGAGATACACCATCACCTGATGATACTTTAGGGAAATATGAAAATAACTAAATAAATAAAGCGCATAACATACCTAGGAGAGGACATCAGATTGAGCAATGAAAGCCCAAGCCCTCAAAATGTTGCTATATGCCTCTGTCTCAATGCCAGTGTATTTGGAATTCCAAAAAAGGAAAGAAATCAAAACCTCAATGTAGGAACAACCCCGTCAATCAGAAGCCAATTTCCACCTCACAAACTGAACATGGAACTCATTAGCACATTTTGTCCAATTGGGATAATCATCCCTGGTTACAATGCTCCAGCAAGTGCCTCCCTGTCGCAACCCCAAGCGTCGCAGACAACAACTGGATCAAAAGCCCCATCAAAGTCGCCCACATCAACAGCCAAAGCAGAGAGTACACTGTAGTCACCCCTGACTGCAAGTCCCCTTCCCTCTCTGTGATATCTTCTTCTTCTTCTTCCATCTGCTGCAATAAAGCAAAGCAAAGCAAAGTTGTAATTCTTCTTCCATCTCCCCTCTTTCCCCAAACCCCCAAACTTTCAACTAACGTGTCTCCAAATCACAAATCAACTACCCTAATCCCTGTCCCTTTCCCTCTAAAATCAACCGAATCAATTTGATTTCATCCACCCAAAATGTAGTATAGAATCTGAATGAAAATCGATTACTCAGTGAAGAGAGATCGAGTAGTGGAGAGATGCTTACCTTGATATGGATGGAATCGTGGAATCGAGAGAGTCCGAAAAGAGCTTCAAAACGATGGAGAGGGAGCGCGAGCTCTGCAAGTCGACGTTCCAGATCTGGCGTTGTGTTTGTTTGATTTCGATTTCTTCTACGTTATAGTGGCGGTGAGTAGACTAAGGAGAAAAGAGGACGGGAAGAAGAAGAAGGTAGAAAAGGGATTAACTTGTATCTCTTCATCGTCTTCGTGAATGTTGAAGCAAAATGGTCTCTTCATGGTTTTGCTGCGTCTTGGGCGGACATTATAGAAATTGGGAGAGGGCAATTTGGTAAACCAAAGTTCGATAAGACAACAGCTTCACCATTCCCCAGCCCAATATTCGTTCAACTCCTCTTTCACAAATCGCAAACTCCTCACAGAATCAGACTCCTCACAAACTCACAGACTCTGAGACTCAGACCTTATCTCCTACCTAAAACCCTTCATCACAAAAATGCAGACACTCACACTTCCCATCCTCCAACTCCACCTTCTACAAATTTCCTATTTCCCCAATTCGATTTTCCTGCCAAATCAAGTTGGTTAATTTAGGGCTAGGGCTTTCTGGTAAGCTCAATTTCACCACCAAACCAACTCCTATCTTCTTTGATTTATCCACCATTGAAAATTTAACATTTGTTCTTGCAGATGAGAAGCAATTCACTCGTTTGCGAAGAAATTTCACCTCATTTGGGGAAACCAGAGCTGTTGGTGGAGGAAAGGCGAGTCTTTGTCAGCTTGGGATGAGAAGTCATATGAAGTATTGCCAGATGGAAAGAAATTTTACTTTGATGAACAAGATGTGTTGTCTTTCATCGATCCCCGAAGGATTTGATTCCATTGGACCAGTCTTCTTATAATCCAGCCGCGTATCTTTGATGAGCTTTCAAAGGCTTGATTTTTATTTTTTTAAATGCTTTTTGAGCAAAATTAATGATGGGTTTGAATAGTTTAATAATGGGGCTTCAAAAAATTATAGCTTGGTTACCAGTGGGCATGTAAGTGTGTTGCACCTTCAGTATGCAGGTTGAAGCATTTTGCAAGTATTTGACGGAATGAATTGTATTACTTTTATATTCAGCCAGTCTCAAACTATTGTTTTTGTAAAAATTATAATGGTAAAATTTGAGGTTTGATTATTTCATATTGAAGTAATCCTATTCTTCAAGGATATAATTTGCTTATTTCAACTTAAGGGTGTCTAATTAACTCGATAAATAGTTTTGCTTGTGCGTTTTTTCATGTTATAAGATGCATTCTTTGTCCAATACTCCAAGAATATAAAGTTTGACACATATGGATATTTCATATAATATCATTGTTTTCTTCAGTGGCATTTGGATTGAATATAGTGAATGGATTCTCCAAAGCAATCAGTTAGTTTGATAGAGTGTGTTTTGTTGAAATAGTGTGGGATTTTCACGGCATTGGAGTACGCAATCTCAAAGGGACACTTTGAAAACTTGATTGTCGATTGGAAATTTTGTAATGGCAAATGACTAGCTATTGAGCTTTGGGAGTTTTCTTGTATACTTGTATTAAGCTTTGTTTTTTGTGATCAATGAATTTTTACCTTCTCTAAGGATCACTTGTTTGTTTTTCAATTAGTTTGAGCTTGTTACTCTGTGAACAAAATGATCTCATCTTCTTTGGCTAATTAAAGTTTTGTTCTATGACCTCCAGGAAGAAATTGGAGACATTCCAGAGGAAAGACGATACCGGTTGCTTTCTTTGCTGAAACCTAGGTTGTTTCTTGCAAATCTTTAAGTTGTAAAACATAAATGTATGATGTATTTCCAATGTGATACAATCAACTTCCCTTTGACCAAATTATTATGGTAGCTGCATTTATATGTGGTTCAGCCAGTTGTATGAAGAATTTAGGCCCACCAACTATTAAAAGAGCTTTAGTGAGAACTGAGAAGTAATGGGTTGATGGTCTAATTCATATTCCCAAATAACTGAATCAGGCTTATATCAAGGATTTGGGAAATTGCTGGCACACGCTGCAAGGATTCTAAACAAATAAAGAAAACTTCTTCAAGCTTGCTGTCTGATGGAGATAGCGCAACATCTCTTGAGTTTTGGAATTGCCGAACTAGTGGAGGTACTGATTCTATTTCATTTTCATTATGGCAGTATCTACTGTGTTGGGCTGCTTTATGCACTCATAAAAATAACATACAGCTTTGGATTTTGCAAACTATCTAGGATGAGACATCTGCTGTAGTAGTCGTAATTCGGAATACAAGATCTTGTGATTTTTATTTCTTTTTTCCTTAGCACATTTTAGTAGCAGTTCAAAATTATTGTGCGTACATTTTCTCTCATGTGTGCTGTTAACAGTGGGGAGAAGATAGCCAACAAAAAAGTTAGGATTGTTTGTGTTCCATCTTCATGTCGGGGTTCGGAGTGATGGGTGTAAATCATTAGTGATTTGCCCACTTCCAACACCTGCAAACTGCAGCAGATTGTTCTGCTTGGATATGCATTTGATTGCAACATATTTATTCTTTCTTGCCCAGTTAGTGTATTTGTGAAATGCCTCTTTACAGGTCATACTAGAATAGTATAGTTTAAGAGCTATGTAACAACGACACGGGTACATGTATCTTCATTCGAGACGGATACGAAGTGTCAGACACGTTTGCCAGGAAAAACACTATATGAGATACGCTAGTGCATTTTACTATTATTTACTTTTTAGCAATAAAGTTTGAACTATTAGTAATATTCATTCACTTGTACGTCAATATTGCTATTCACGTACTAGTAAATTGCCATAATATGCTTGTAACATTAGTATATAATTGAAAATTTTCAAAGATGTATGAAAAATAAGCATGGAGTGTCCGATCGGAGTATCCGTGCATCGACACCAGTATGTGACACTATACGTGTTGACACTTTTTTTATTAGAATAGAGTGTCGTTGTTGCATATAGTTTAAGAGTATTTTATTTGGATGTGTGATTGTAGAAACGGTAATTATTACACATTAAGTTTTCTAGATTCTGAGTTTTTAATACCTCTTTTCTTGTCCTAATTCAATTCTTTTCTTGAATTTCTGACCATCTGGTGTGGATGCTGTTCAGGACCATGGCCTATTTCTTGGATAAATTTCTTTAAGAAGGTACACTCTACTCTCTAGTTTGTAGTGAGCCCTTAAAGTTAAAATATTTTGTTATTCTCATAATTTGTTGTTTTCTTTATATTACATATTTTCATTTGATCCTTCATGCATTTCAGGCCATATTTCGCTGTAAAGATGGGCGGACTTGTGGAAGGATAATTCTTGGTACGTGTGATTTTGAAATATCTATTTTTATTTCTCCTAGACTCATGAGAAAAAGTGTTACTGAAATTGTCTGTTTCTGAAATTCAGCTGTTATATGTTGTATCTCAGTTTTTCACATCGAATCTAGAATTACAGATCTATGTTGACTGCCTTAATATTTTGCTTCCATATTATGTACAATAATTTTACTGAATCTGCATATCCAATCTTGTGAGGAGAATGTGGTGGAGAAATGGGGATTGTGTTTGTTATGCATTCACTTTGATTGTATTGGAAGGACAAGGGAGAAAAAGGAGTGGGTGAAAAGGGATTTTGGTTAAGTGAGAATTTGAGGTCATCTCCTTATGGCCTCGGCTTCTGAAGATGGGTTTCCATTGGGGTTCTTGAGGATATCTTAGTACCGTACTAGTTGTGTGTCTAGGTTCATGCCAAAAAGGATATGACTAGGACCCTGAGATGACTAATTACGTGGATCAGTGTATTACATGTTATTTGGGTAACATAACTGTTCAATTTTAATTGGGTCTTATTCCGGAAATTATTCTCACTTGTCATCATTTAATATATCTCGTTCAGGTAGCTTCTTGCATAAAATGCAGATTATTATTATTGGGTTGAGAGTTGAAGCCTTTTGTAGTAATGCATATTAATGATGGCTAGAACTCAGTTTAACCATTGGCTAGCACATTCAGGTGGTCCAGTTCTTTCTGGAATTGCAAATTCCTATAGTCCATTGTACTTCACCGCGAGAAAACATGAGGAAGTGATGGCAACTGAACAACCTTGCGACACAGCATATGAATTTGGTGATGGGCTATTGGATCTAAAAGATTTCCCAGGAGGCTTCCCAAGACCAGGTGAGTTTGTTTCTCTTGTCTAGTAGTTAAATCCCCCTTAAGGTCTAAACTTCACGGTTTGCAAATTCATATGCTGATTTGCATCATATGTTCTTTACCTTATTTGTTAGGCAAGTGATGTGATTAGTGTTGCATGGACCTCATTATTTTTTACAAACTCCCCTGGTTACTATTAATTTGTTTTAAAGGTAAAACCCCAATAGTTATTCGGTTATTCTGTTCATTTTGTTAGATGCAGTTCTTGTTATGCTGATGGTTTGCCCAACATGGGTCTATTGGTTATTATTTTTATTTTATTTCATTTCATTTTTTATTTTTATGTTTTATTTTTATTTTAAGGCAACAAAGTATGTGATAAATATGGTATGTAGCTATGCACTTCTTGAAGTCAGCAACTTTGTATACAAATTAGGGGTGCTTCATACACTAGCCTTAGGAGTTTATATAAGTTCTAAAAAATATATAAAATTGCATACAGCTGATATCTTGTGGCTGTAGTTTAGTGGTAAGAATTCCACGTTGTGGCCGTGGAGACCTGGGCTCGAATCCCAGAATTTCTCCTCCTCTGCATAACAAAAATGACCGGATCTCTCCATTTTGTTTTTAACTCATCAAAATTTTGTTGACCTAGATAATATGTTACGATGAATTTTGTTGACATGGTCGTTACTTACAAATGAAGTTATTACGGAGATAATATGCTAGGATGTAGCAATGACACTGTATACCGTCTTTTGGAAGTTTTATTTTGTACTGATACTGGGGCATTGGGCCTTTGTTTTGCAACTAGGAAGATTGGTATAATAAAAGCTTAGATACTTTTTTCAGAAATTGCATTTAAGATTCTGTAAAGAACTGTGATGTACCACATTTTCATTTGCAGTGAAGCATCCCTGGCCTTTCGATGATCATGTGGTTGTGTATATACGTAATGTGGGACCAGGTGTGTTAGTGGGGCAAGGATGGCAGGAAGGGAAAGTCCTGGAGCAAGTCCCTAAGAAACTCTGTGGTGAAATTATAATGGTAAAAGATTATGCAGCCTCGGAGAAAAATTGCTGAGAAGTTTAGAGAAACTTACTAACCTGTCATTGTGCAAGAAGGTCTTCTCCAGATAACCTTGATAGATTTTAAGGACTTGAGCAAGTTGCTGTTACATTGTTCGAAGGAATTCATTCCCGACCTCTCATTATTGTAGAATTCTCCTCTTTCTAAGGTTGAAGTGAATGTTGTTATACCTCTGAGAATTATGGAGTCTGTTACATTGTTCGAAGGAATGCATTCCACATTTTGGATGCCTATTGTGGTTCCTGCTTTTGTATACCTTGGTATTTTGGATGACTATTGTGGTTCCTGCTTTTGTATACCTTTTTAAAGGAATAAGAGATGTAATTGCTCTCTTTTAATCTTAATATGGGTTTTTCGATGTCTTATGTAATTGACGGATACATTTTGGATGCCTATTGTGGTTCCTGCTTTTGTATACCTTTTTAAAGGAATAAGAGATATAATTGCTCTCTTTTAATCTTAATATGGGTTTTTCAATGTCCTATGTAGACAATGATAAGTTTTACTGACATTCATTTCTTCTTGTAGCACTTTAATTTATCCTTTTCCGATTTTTCTGTTTTTCAGCGAACTATAATTCATGGATATATGTTCTGCCTTTTGTTTTTGAAGAGCAGTATAGGTCACGAACCACACAGTCTACTCTGCAAGGCAGTCTCCAAAAGCCAGAGGACAGATCAGTCTTGGAGGTAAACTATCATTTATTTTCTACAAAGTTTGTTATCTACCCTTTTAATTCTTTCCCCATTTTAGTTGAATTGAAAATTTCACATTATAGGTTTGAGAAGTACTAACTAGTTCAGTGGCATGAGTTTTCATTGTTCATAATTTTGGTGTTGGAAATGGTAATTAATGCATATCTCAAAGGAAGCAAATAACAAAATATTTTGAAACTCTTCAGTCCGGTCTTATTCACATGGGTTGGGTATTGCTTGGAAATCAACAAATCTAATCTAGAAGGGAAACAGGTTTCGATGATCTCGTCTTTCTAAGGTTGAAGTGAATGTTGTTATACCTCTGAGAATTATGGAGTCTGTATCTTATGCTTAATTTTGAATTTTCACAATTTTGATGAGATACTATACATTTATGTTTGGGAGGCCAAAACTTGCAGCACCTCTTATGGGAACTAGGATTTCTTTCTTGTCCTCGCACTTGCACGAAGGACAGAGAGTTCATATTCAGGGCCAAGGTTTTCATCCTTATACACGCGATATATGACTTGCTTGGGGATCCTGAATTGCTGGCTTAGTATCAGTTTTAAAATGATATTGTCCTGCCATTGAAAGTATCCAGAGCTCAGTGGCTTGATTCAATGCCAAATTAAACTATGATATTTTTCTTATTACTCCTTTTTTCTGACAAAGGGTAAATCTTCTTGGCATCATTCTCCAAACAAAATTTCAGGATTATGATTCTACAGAAATAAGCAATAAGCATATTGTACTAACTTTACAACATCAACCATCACCCTCTGATGAGGACAAAGACCAAGACAAATTAGAAACCCAATACCACGAGGCAGGTCGGAAACATGAAACTAAAACTGAGGTATTTCAAACTGTGATGCGCTGACATCAGTCTAGTTACTGCAGCGGATAAAACAGACATGCCTAAGAAAGTAACACTTGCATAGTAGAAGAATTTCTGGCTTGAATTCCTAGTATCCACTTGCGAAAAAACCAAGGCTCCGCTACTACCAAAAGTCATGATTGCATGCATGATTTTCTTGATATTTGCTTTGGTGCCGGAATCTTCAGGGTCCTGCAGCCAGACTCAGTCAGGTTCAGTAACAATTGAAATCCTTTGTTATTCAAACTATCAAGTAAAAAGAGTTGACTAGCTACTTAAATTACATTTACGTTCAACATCATTTATCTCTCACACCTGAGTTCCACAAGCCTAATAATTAACTCGTCATTTTATTGATTGAAGTAGAATAACACGTCTAACACACATGGTATTATATATTTGGTGACTATTGGAAGTATGGATCATACCGTCTCTAGTATTTGTAGCTATTGGATCTTGTTTTTGTAGTGCGTGGATAATATAAATACCAACCACATGCAAGACTTTGAGAGCGTATGCAACATTTGTGCGGACTTAGAATTCCAAGTCTGAGTCCATACCATTTTTATCACTTAAGGGAATTTCTCTCTTGACAGAATTCCAACCATGACAAAAGAGGCATTTAGGTGGTTAATTGAAGGACTGCTACACATGGAGCAAGAGCCACAAACAAACAACAAATTACTCGGGATATATGGATACATACTCAGTTTGGCCAAGGTTTAGAAATGCGTAACGGGCATTGAGTGGTAACCTTACACGAGGCGTTTGCATGTTAAAAAACGCTAAAAAAGTTTTTAAAAAAAAAGAAAAAAAAAAGAGAATTTGTAATGTATCAAATGAAATCAACATAATAAAGAAGAATTTGTCATTTTATTGATTGAAGTAGAATAACACGTCTAACACACATGGTATATATATATTTGGTGAGTATTGGAAGTATGGATCATACCACGGGTACTCTTGGACTTGGGTTGCCACTCTCTTGATCGAGAGTCACCTCCTGGTAAAAATTGGAATTAGATTCACATTTATATTTCACATATAGTGATCAAAGAAGCACTGACATATCAAGAAAATTGAATGACTATAAAAGTTGCAATGTATTCAACACTTTAGAAAGTATAGATTTCACTCATTAAAAAAATGGTATAATATTTGGGAAGCATAGGAAGTGCATACATACTATTCACAGGGGTTTGTCGATGAATAATTGGAGGAATTAGATCAGCATTAACCACAACGACAATCTTCTTTTGAAAATTTTAGATTACTACGACATGCATAAATATGTACAATCAAGAAAGCCATTTATGGTTACGTACCTGCAATTGCGAATTAGCATTGCCAGCCATTTTATGTCCTGCGTAAAAAAAATAAAAATATTAATTGAAATATTAAATAAATAAATAAATAAAAGAAATAGTGAAACTGATTTGGGGAAATCTAATAACCACTGTTAAAGTTAAGTAGGGATGTCAATGGGATGGATTTGGATCCTGAAGTTACAAAAATTATCTGGGAAAAGTTAGATGCTTAATCTAAAATCAGATCTTACCAAGTCTAATTTAACTAAATTAAATAAGAATCAAGTAAAATAAATAAGTATCAATTAGGTTTGTTTTGTTAACTAAATCAAAGGCCAAAACAAACTTTGCAGCCAAGAGGAATAATTAAAAAAGGTTTGTTTAATTAATTAAAAAGGTTGGTTTGCGGATCGAAGTCGAGTCGTCGACAGTTCTTCTTCACTTGAAAAAATGTTGTCGTCAAGTATATTCGAGTTTATAATATTGAAAAGAAAGGAAGTGCGCTTGTACGTCTTCAACACCTCCATATTCATATCTCTTCTCTTCTCATGAAAACGACTATTGGTTTTGCATGTAGGCATTGCACACACTTTTGTGCAGTTTGTTCATTTCTGATAATTGTAATGTATTTTGGTTCATTACTTGTACTGAAATTATAGTTGATGAACATGTTTCGTATCAATTTTATGGGGTTTCGCAAAGCTCATCATAGTAATAGTATAGTAAACATACTACGGTTTCTTTTGAATTGATGAACCAACCTATAGTGCGTGCGCTTCAATTCCTAACAAAACAAAATCTATTGGGGTAGATAGAAGCTCACTACACTACATCATAACTGACAAGGGAATTTGCAGTCTTTTAAGCTACTAATGATGCAATGAAATGCACGAGTCAGCAAACTTAGAATTTAGCAACCATAATTACAACAGAAAAATAAATGGGAACCAACAAACAATTAAGATATTTAAGCATAACTAAAATTGTTTCTCACCTGAGCTTTGGGTTCTCTGTTATCTGCTGTGAGGAATAAGAGACAGCTTCTTTGTTTCTTTTAAATGTCCTGAGTAGAGATGTAATTGACGGATACATTTAGCCCAACAGAACTTTTTAAAGTAATTTGACGGATACATGAGGAGTAGAGATGTAATTGACGGATACACTTAGGGTGTGTTTGGTTGCATGGAATCCTATGCCATGAAAATTTATGAGGGGATCACTATATTTTAGGCTAAATTAATATATCAAATGGTAAATGTGGAGTGATATATCAATTTAGCCTAAAATATAGTGGTCCCTCATAGATTTTCATGGCATAGAATTTCATGCAACCAAACACACCCTTAGTCCACAACTTATATACAACGCACCTAAGAGAAAACACCTAAGAGAAAACTTTTTGCGCACCTAATAGAAAACTTTTATATATGTACAGAACTTTTTAAACATGAGGGGTAGAGATGTAATTGACGGATACACTTAGTCCACAACTTTAGGAATGAGGAATAAGAGGGATTTAGTCCACAACTTAACTTTTTAAACATGAGGAATAAGAGAGAACTTTTTATACATCTACAGAACATTTTAAACACGAGGCGGCACCCAGATTTTTGGATAACATTGATGGTGGTCTACAGAGACCCTACGACACTTCGATTTTTGGATAACGGCGGTTCACATAATATTATAGAGAGATTCTAAATGTCGAGGGAAAGGGCGAGGAAATCAGCGAGGGAAATGATCTGGCGAGGTGAGAGCCGTTCATTTCTCTCGAGATTCGTGTGTTGACTTTTTCACGCGGATCTTGAGGGAAATGAACGGCTCTCACCTTGCCAGATCATTTCCCTCGCTAATTTCCTCGCCCTTTCCCTCGACATTTAGAATTTCTGAATATTATATTGTCTTTGTAGATTCAATCTCATATACATATATAACACATAGTACCGGGTTCAATGCGGATGCTAATTGGGATGTTCAGGCTTGCACCAATCTTCACCGTTGTCAGGCTGAGTACCGTTTAGCTCTTAAGCAGGAAGAGCTTTACTGGATTCAAAAATCAGGTGAAAAAGAATTTAAGGAGGGGGATGCCTGCACTAAATTCTTTTTTGCTTCCACAAAGTCCAAACAGAAGCGTCGTGCTATTAATCAGATTACTTTACAGTGTGGTAGAGTCATCTCGGATCCTGGTGAGGTGCTGGACAATGCCAACGAATTTTTTGCAAACATGATGACTTCTCAAGGTGCTTGTATAGAGGATAAGGAATTACTAAATTGCATCCCGCAGTTGGTGGACACGGGTCAAAACATTCTTTTGGTTAGCCGACCTTCCTTGGAGGAAGTCAGAGATGCTGTTTTCGATATTCCCAAAAATAGTGCACCTGGGCCGGATGGTTTTACGGCTGAGTTCTTTCAGGTTTGTTGGGACTCTTTGAGTAGCGACATATGGGAGGCGGCTATTCAGTTTTTTGAAGGTGAGGCCATGCCGTTGTCTTTTTCGGCGAATTTTATGGCCTTAATTCCTAAAATTGACAATCCAGTTCATTTTTCGGATTTTCGCCCCATCAGTTTGTGTAATGTGATTTATAAAATCTTCAGTAAGATCCTCTGCCACAGGTTGATGGATATATTGCCACGGTTGATTTCTCAGGAGCAAGGGGCTTTCGCCAAAGGCAGATTCATTGGTGAAAATATTGGCCTGGCACAGGAATTGATGAGAGACATCAACAGGAAGGTTAGTGGAGGTAATGTGGTATTGAAAATCGACATGGAGAAAGCTTATGATAGATTGGAGTGGCCCTTTTTGCTTGCGGTTCTGCAGAAATTCGGTTTTCATGGTAGATTCTGTCATCTCATCTCCAACTGTGTGGCCTTTTGTGGATTTTCGGTCCTTTTGCAGGGAGTATACAAAGGTTTTTTCAGATCCACTAGGGGAATAAGGCAGGGGGACCCTTTATCTCCATTCCTTTTCATTATTGCTTCAGAAGTGCTGAGCAGGGGTTTGAAACAAGCTTTTGAGGAGGGGAAAATAGGATACTACTACACCCCAGGAATTGCAATCTTATATCTCATCTTCTGTATGCAGACGACACGCTTGTCTTTTTGAATGGCCGACAATCTTCAGACGTGGGATGCATGGAGTTTTTGTGACGGTACTGTCGGCTCTCGGGTCAGAAAATAAATGAGGGAAAAAGCTCTTTTACTTTGGATGATAGGGCAGCAGCGGAACGCATAGTTGCATTAAAAAGTTATACGGATTTTCAGTTTCGCGTTGGCCCATTGACATATTTGGGAGGTCCGGTCTTCCAAGGGAGAATGAAAATAGCTTTCTTTGAAGAATTAATTTTGAAGATTCAGGCTCGCATTCAGGGATGGAAGGCCAAATTATTATCGCCAGGAGGTAGGCTAATTCTAATTAAGCATGTCCTTTCCTCAATTCCTATTTATATTCTGAGTGCCATGTGTGTTCCAAGTTCAGTTTTAGCTCGTATCAATAGATTGTTGACGGATTTTTTTTGGGGGGATTGTGAAGGTCGTCTTAAGAAAAAATGGGTGTCTTGGAGTACAATTTGCTTGCCTCGGGCGGAAGGTGGTTTGGGAGTTAGGGATTTGATGATTGTAATGAAGGCTTTTCGTCTCAAGGCCCTTTGGCGAATGCTAACTTCAGACTCGTTATGGGCTACTTTTATGAGACGCAAATACTGGATTCACGGAGTTGCTCTCCATAGTCAACCAATTAAAGCTGGCTCTTCTCCTTTCTACAAAGAAATTATGCTTGAGAGACAATTTCTTTTGAGTAACTCGCTTTGGCGTATTGGCATGGGGGATAGCAGTTTCTTTGAGGAAAACTGGAACTTGATGGCTTCTTTCAAAAGATCGACGGAGATGTCTAATCAAGATCTTTGGCCTACGGTCAATGATGTGAGTTTGAATGATTTTGAATTGGTTCATCCGGATTTGAGAAGTTTGGCTCGTGGTCTTTTTACAGAGAGATTACGAGGTGCAGCACATGAAAAGATACGTGTGTGTGGGTTCCTAATAAGAATGGTCTTTTTTCTATTCAGTCGGCCTATGAGTTGCTACGGGAAAAAGGTCGGGGTACTGCCATCAGCTCCATGATTTGGCAAGATCTTCTTCCCTCCAGGATATCGGTATTTGTTTGGAAATTACTCCGTCGAGGAGTGCCAGTGGATGGGGAATTATACAGATGTGGTCTTAGTCTGGCATCCAGATGTCGTTGTTGTAGCTCGTCTAAGCAAGAATCTTTGCAGCATCTCTTTCTAGACGGAGAATTGGCAAGAAAGGTGTGGAACCATTTTGATGGAGTTTTTGATATGCATATACGCCGCCCAGCAGCCATATCAACGGTGCTAGTATCCTGGTTCAAGAGAGCAAATCGCACGTCGCAAACAGGTGTGTTATTCTTCCTCTCTCCTATGCTCATTTTATGGGAAATCTGGAAACAACGATGCAAATGTGTTTATGAAGATGTTTCCCCAAATACCGCCTCGGCGATTTTGAATATTAGGCGCCAGTTGCGATTGGCAAATTCTTTCAGTAAACCCAAGCAAGCCAGTAGCTGTAAGGCCCCCTTACGGGCGTTGGGTTTGACTGTGATTCCTGTTAGAAGGAAATTGGTTCGAATAGGATGAATTTTGTTGACATGGTCGTCACTTACAAATGAAGTTATTACCTAGATAATATGCTAGGATGTAGCGATGACACTGTATACCGTCTTTTGGAAGTTTTATTTTGTATTGATATTGGGGCATTGGGCCTTTGTTTTGCAACTAGGAAGATTGGTATAATAAAAGCTTAGATACTTTTTTCAGAAATTGCATTTAAGATTCTGTAAAGAAGTGTGATGTACCACATTTTCATTTGCAGTGAAGCATCCCTGGCCTTTCGATGATCATGTGGTTATGTATATACGTAATGTGGGACCAGGTGTGTTAGTGGGGCAAGGATGGCAGGAAGGGAAAGTCCTGGAGCAAGTCCCTAAGAAACTCTGTGGTGAAATTATAATGGTAAAAGATTATGCAGCCTCGGAGAAAAATTGCTGAGAAGTTTAGAGAAACTTACTAACCTGTCATTGTGCAAGAAGGTCTTCTCCAGATATCCTTGATAGATTTTAAGGACTTGAGCAAGTTGCTGTTACATTGTTCGAAGGAATGCATTCCCGACCTTTCATTAT
The DNA here is from genome assembly GCA_003290165.1 of Berberis thunbergii. Taxonomy (NCBI): domain Eukaryota; kingdom Viridiplantae; phylum Streptophyta; class Magnoliopsida; order Ranunculales; family Berberidaceae; genus Berberis; species Berberis thunbergii. Next base: position 111,481 of record QNQO01001365.1, on the reverse strand, counting down.
TGTAGAATTCTCCTCTTTCTAAGGTTGAAGTGAATTTTGTGTAAGGTTGAAGTGAATGTTGTTATACCTCTGAGAATTATGGAGTCTGTATCTTATGCTTAATTTTGAATTTTCACAATTTTGATGAGATACTATACATTTATGTTTGGGAGGCCAAAACTTGCAGCACCTCTTATGGGAACTAGGATTCCTTTCGTGTCCTCGCACTTGCACGAAGGACCAAGAGTTCATATTCAGGGCCAAGGTTTTCATCCTTATATACGCGATATATGACTTGCTTGAGGATCCTGAATTGCTGGCTTAGTATCAGTTTTAAAATGATATTGTCCTGCCATTGAAAGTATCCAAAGCTCAGTGGCTTGATTCAATGCCAAATTAAACTACGGTATTTTTCATATTACTCCTCTTTTATTGACAAAGGGTAAATCTTCTCGGCATCATTCTTCAAGCAAATTTTCAGGATTATGATTCTACAGAAATGAAATTTCTCTTCTTGAGGTATGTCGTGCACAGGCATATATCTTTTGTCTTACTATGGTAGAGTGTGGTTCTGGAAGGTTCATCAAGGTGCCCTGGAATTCCTTGAACAAGCTTATTGTTGATCAAAGGAACGCCTGGAACTCAAAATAGTGTCATGGTTGGATCCAAGTTCCACTTCAAAGATGTGCGTACACATGCACACAATTTGGTGATTTTATTTTATTTGTTTGGGTATTTATTTTTCCACAAAGCAGTTTCAGAGTTATTACAACGAGATCGGATAACCTAAAGCAGGAAAAGATTCATACCATCAAGGATACCAAGCAATAAGCATATTGTACTAGCTTTACAATATCAACCATCACCCTCTGATCAGGACAAAGACTAGGACAAACAAGAAACCCAATACCACGAGGCAGGTCGGACACATGAAACTAAAACTGAGGTACTTCATACTCTGATGCGTTGGATTATGTACCATCAGTCTAGTTACTGCAGCCGATAAAACAGAGATGCCCAAGAAAGTAACACTTGCGTAGTAGAAGAATTTTTGACTTGAATTCCTAGTATCCACTTGGGAAAAAGCCAAGGCTCCGCCACTTCCAAAGGTCATGATTGCATGCATGGTTTTCTTGATATTTGCTATGGTGCTGGAATCTTCAGGGTCCTGCAGCCAGACTCGGGTTCAGTAACAATTGAAATCCTTTGTTATTCAACACCTCCATATTCATATCTCTTCTCTTCTCATGAAAACGACTATTGGTTTTGCATGTAGGCATTGCACACACTTTTGTGCAGTTTGTTCATTTCTGATAATTGTAATGTATTTTGGTTCATTACTTGTACTGAAATTATAGTTGATGAACATGTTTCGTATCAATTTTAGGACTATATGGAGGACTGACTACTTTATTGGGTTTCGCAAAGCTCGTCATAGTAATAGTATAGTAAACAGACTACGGTTTCTTTTGATGAACCAACCTATAGTGCGCTTCAATTCCTAACAAAACAAAATCTATTGGGGTAGAAGCTCACTACACTACATCATAACTGAAAAGGGAATTTGCAGTCTTTTAAGCTACTAATGATGCAATGAAATGCATGAGTCAGCAAACTTGAATTTAGCAACCATAATTGGAACAGAAAAATAAATGGGAACCAACAAACAATTAAGATATTTAAGCATAACTAAAATTGTTTATCACCTGACCTTTGGGTTCTCTGTTCTCTGTTGTGAGGAATAAGAGAGAACTTCTTTTCTGTGAGAATGTTTATGTGTGAGAATGGAGGGAATGATAATGGAGGGAATGATGTATGGGTAGAGATGTAATTTTCTTTTTGTGTGGTAGAGATGTAATTGACATGCTTGTCTTGTAGTTCCCCTTGTAGTCTGCCTCAATTACCCCTTGTAGTCTGCCTCAATTACATTTATGTGCCTAAATTACCCCTTGTAGTCTGCCTCAATTACATTTATGTGTGAAAATGGAGGGAATGATGTATGGGTAGAGATGTAATTGACATGCTTGTCTTGTAGTCCCCCTTGTAGACCGCGTCTTGTAGTCCCCAAATGACTTTTTAAGTCATTACGACTCTTAGATTTTTTGATAATGCAATTCACACGGTATTATATTGTCTTTGTAGATTCAATCTCATATATATATATATATAACACATTTCTTTCTCTCACTCAGGTGATGTGGGACTATAATATCTTATTGATAGTTTGTCCAATTATTATTGGGATCCACATGCCTATTGGGCTTCGCCATCATGAGCCTCTCATGCATCAGGCCAGCCCAATACCATCTATCATCCTAGAAATTGGCCCATTTCCAACATGTTGAATTGTAGTTTGGGATTAAAAAAAAACCCGTCATTGAAGTCCTTAAATTTAAGAGTACAAGTCAGAATATGCTTACACATGACATTTTAGTGCATTATATATTGTGTGTACATCTCTAATTGATAAAATGAGAAATCATTGATGTCTCTAAACGTTCAAACTATTAGAGAGTGAAATTTCTACCGAGCAAATAGATGCTACTATAGGTATTAGGGCTAACAATGATACCATATCAAACCCGATATGTATAGATTTTGATTCTATCAGATCCATATTTAATGAATCGGATCCAGTTTCAGAATACATAACTCTATCTCGAAACAATTCAGATCAGATCCGAATCTAATCAGGTTTATTGCCAGCTTATTAAAATGTTAAATTTATACTAATTAAAAATAATTAATTAATACGACATATTAAAACAAATAAAATCATGTGACATACAAATGTAACCAACAAAGTTTCGTAATTGAATGATCTAAAAGTTTCAATAAGATTCTAATAACTAAATTAACTAATTTATGATTGTGATTTAAGATTTTTTTTTCAGAAATTAAAATACAATTCAAGTAAAAGAAGTAAATAGTGAAACTAATTATGGTAAATCTAATAATATATTGTTACAATTGAAAAAATGTTGTCGTCAAGTATATTCGAGGTTATAATATTGAAAAATTTTCAACTCCCACTAGTGAAGCAGAGAAAGCCAACAAACCAGTTCAAAATCAAAAGGGTTCATTTTGTTTGAGTCGTATTCTTAGCAAAAATTCTAGTCAGCCTTGTTTGCTGGCTTTTTTTTGGTTTTGTTTAGGTTTTTTTTTTAACTGACAAGATCAGCAAAAATTCATTTCTTCTTGTAGCACTTTAATTTAGCCAGCAAAAATTCATTTTGTTTGAGTCGTATCAATTTTGTGCTCAGGGGATTGACAATGATAAGTTTTACTAACATTCATTTCTTCTTGTAGCACTTTAATTTATCCTTTTCCGATTTTTCTGTTTTTAAGCGAACTATAATTTATGCAAAAAATCAAGCCACTGAGAGCAAGGGGCAGTCGGTTGATGGTTGTGGATGTTCTGAGATTAATGTGACAGGCTATGGTTGATGGATGTTCTCTGGATTGTGTTGTATTTTCGATTACAGTAATGTGTATGTCATTTCTTAGTTGGCTTTAGGATACTCAGTTCTTTTCAGAAATAATTAAATGATTGGGAGTTTGGGAATCTACCTTAATCTATTACTGCTCTTGCAACTTTGGAATCTTCTTGTAGCACTTTAATTTATCCTTTTCCGATTTTTCTGTTTTTCAGCGAACTATAATTCATGGTTATATGTTCTGCCTTTTGTTTTTGAAGAGCAGTATAGGTCACGAACCACACAGTCTACTCAGCAAGGCAGTCTCCAAAAGCCAGAGGACAGATCAGTCTTGGAGGTAAACTATCATTTATTTTCTACAAAGTTTGGTATCTACCCTTTTAATTCTTTCCCCATTTTAGTTGAATTGAAAATTTCACATTATAGGTTTGAGAAGTACTAGTTCAGTGGCATGAATTTTCATTGTTCATAATTTTAGTGTTGGAAATGGTAATTATTGCATACCTCAAAGGAAGCAAATAACAAAATATTATGGAACTCTTCACATATTCAATACCCAAAACAATGACCTTAGGTCTTATACACATGGGTTGGCTATTGCTTGGAAATCAACAAATCTAATCTAGAAGGGAAACAGGTTTGGGCTAAGCAAATCATTTAACAAAGAAACAACTTAAAGGAAACAAGGAGATAACCATTGGATTTGCTTCCATTTCCATATAAGTGAAACCAAGCTCGGAGAGGTCTGAGGCGATTTTGTGAAATCTAAGGGTATTTTGGGACTTTTTCTCCATCAGGCAGATCTGTCAATCCTAGCCGTTCCTGCCTTTTTGGAAGACATCTGAACCATTGCTCTTTGTCCCGGTTGGGAACCCTAAGGGTTTCGCCGCCGCCGATACGCTTCAGCAGGCGACACGCCGGGCTGTTTGTGGGCTGGGGCTGCGAAAGTCTTACTTCTGACGCCTGGCGTGACTCTATCGCATCACGTTTCGGCAGGCTCGGCACGGCTCTAAGGGCTCCTACGTGCTGTTTCGGTGCTTGGGTTGAGCGCCGCCGTTCCGATCTGGACAGCGTTTCGTTCCGCCGTTACGAACCAGTGTTTTTTGCACGACTTTGTTTTGGGTGATCTTCATTGGGTCAGGGACGCCATGTCCTTTTGAATGTGATGCCCTCGACATCCTCCATTCCTCCTCCCACGGGTCCTGGTCATGGTGAAGCACCGGCCGCTTTAAAGCCTTCTTTCGCTCAAATATTGGGCAAGATCTTGGTAGATGACTCTGCAGAGACTATGGTCGAAGGTACTCGGTTTCGAAAAGAAGGGGCTCCCGCCATCGGTCTCATGGCCACAGATGAAGTTCGTGGGGAAGATTTCATGGAAAAACACGTGATAGTCCTCAAATTCTCTAGTTATCGTCCGTCTCTGGCGAATATCAGAGATTCGATTCACAGAACATGGGGAATTTTGGGAGATTTTTCACTGGGATTGTTGAATCAACGGCATGTGTTAGTGCGACTTCAATCGGAGGTGGAAGCTAAGAAAGTTCTGGCGAGAGATTCTTTCCTGATTCGTGGAGTTCGGTTTAAAGTTTTCCACTGGCACGATGGTTTCAGTTTAAAGGAAGATCCAATTTCGGTGCCTCTTTGGGTAGAGTTACCTCACCTACCTTTGCATTTATTTCATCCCCCAATTCTCAAAGCAATTGTGAATTCTTTCGGTGATTTTTTGCGGATGGATGATCATACCCGCTGCCTGTTGCGCCCGGGCTTTGCCCGTGTATGTGTGGAGATGTCTTTAGCCGAAAAACTTCCAAGTCGAATTTGGATTGACAGGGCTAACAATAGGGGTTTCTGGCAGAAGATAGAATATTCGGGCTTCAAATATTGTGATTATTGCTCTTTGATAGGTCATCAAGAAGAGTTTTGTAGGAAAAAACATGGTCTTAAGGGCGTAGGGGGAGGCCAGGATTCTGGTAAAGCGGAGAAGGCGGTAAAGTCGTCAGTTGAACATAAACCAATAAAACAACAGTTCGTTCCAGTTATCAAAAAAACTACAAATCTAAATCCTGCCGTTGGAACGAGTGGAGCTAAGACTAGTCAAGGGGTGGAGATTGTTGAGGCTGTCGGGGAGCTGCGACCGGTGGCTAGGGAACCGGTTAATGTGGTCTTGTCTAATAAATTTGTGTCGCTTCACGCACACATCGAGATCGATGAGAGCGAGAAAAGGGCCATTGATGGCGCCGAGCAGGTACCAGAAACAACAGAAGAATGCCTTTTAGAGGCGGGATACACACATTTCGAGATTGACAATGTTCTTGGAACTCATGAAACGATGCCTCAGCCCTCATCGGATGCTTCAGGGTCTAAAAAGGGACGGTCCGAGGTTGTGGCACGGGACCTTATTTGCTCGGAATCCCTCACTGCTGCTCAGCCGCAAATATCTTAGGAGGTTCTTTGGTGCTTGCTAGTTTCGAGACGAAAGATTCAACGCTCATTCCAGAGCATCCAGGAGCAGTTTCAGCTGTCAAGCCAAGCACTTCGGATCAGTGTTTGCGTTTTGCAGCATCACCTAGGTCCAATATTCCAGCAGGCGATGTTGGGGTGAGTTCGTCGCAGCCAGCAGGAGGCAGAGAGGTGGCTCTGCCACTGCCAGCAGGGGGTGCAGTTTTGGTTTCGCCTTAGTCAGTAGGGGACGCAGGAGGAGCCTCGTCGCTGCCCGCTCTCGGTCTCCAATCCGTGAACAGTCTGGCCCCTACCATGGTGCAATGTGCTGAGAGGGCAGCAATTTCAGGCCATATTTCGGAGCAGCTTGACTCAGCGACAGCAATGCGCACAGCTACTCATACCCAGCATCGTGTTCCAGCAGTGGACGCAGGGGAGGCCTCGACCAAAGCTGTTTCAGCAGGGGACGCCTCGACCATATCAGTTCCAGCAGGGGACACCTTGACCATATCAGTTCCAGCAGGGGAGGCCTCGACTATATCAGTTCCAGCAGGGGACGCAGGGGTATTTCAACCCGCAACCAACTTCAGTCCAAGGCTGGATCTTGCTCCTAGACTCGCCACGGATGTTGTTACGCCTCCCCAGCCAGCTCAAGCTCCGGTGGCGGTGGGTGATCCTGAGCATATGCTCGCAGATTCACAAGCACTTGCTCATGGCACGTTAAATGATGTTGGGGAAGTTTGGGGGCGGTCGTTGGTGCTGAACCGTCTGCAAGAAGTCCTGGCCAAGCGCGTCGTTCCCGGGGCTGTGAGGACCGACAAGGATGATGGGGAGTTGTATGATGTTGCCGTTCAGTTGTTCGAGGAGAGCCGGGTCTTGCAGCAACGGAAAACTTTCAGAACAAACATTGCACTTGATGGTATAATAGATGAAAGCGATGTAGCTGTTTCGGACTCAGAGTTGGGGTTTGATTCACATGCTATTACTGATTGCACATTGGGGGCACTTTCTGATGTGGCTACTCACAACAAAGTCGAAACGGCGGCTCCCCCGAGCAATCGTCGTAAGACAAAGAAGGGTAAATCTTCTTACCGAGTTTAAGATGATGGAAAACTTTATGTTTTGGAATGCACGTGGGATTGGTAATCAGGCCACGCGGAGGAGATTAAAAAGACTGGTAGTTGATAACAAAATCAGACTTCTCATGATTGCGGAACCAATGATTGATACTAGTAGATTAATGGAACTTGGTAACAAGATCCGTCTCGGAGGTTTTGCCTCCAATGACTCCCTTGGCGGCAAGATTTGGATCTATTGGGATTCCTCTTTAGCTCTTTCGGTGCTGGATAGGACTGACCAGATCATTCATTGTCAGGTAACGGATACTAATTCTCGAATTTTCTTAATTTCTTTTGTTTATGCTAAATGTTTTGTGGAAGAAAGACGAGATCTTTGGTTGAATATGGCTAATTTTGCTGCCAATCATGACTTTCCTTGGCTGGTTGGAGGTGACTTCAATACTTATTTGCATTCTGGCGAAAAAGTAGGTGGTATGGAGCCGTCCAGGGCAAGCATGTCCGAGTTTGGTGATTGGATTGAAACCTGTGGTTTACTTGATTGTGGCTTCTCTGGCCCCCGTCTCACTTGGTGCAATAACAGGCGGGGTAGTGAATGCATCTGGGCAAGACTTGATAGAATATTTGCTATTTCCGCTTGGTTGACAACTTTGGGCTGTCCTAAAGTGGAGCATCTCAGCAGAACCTTTTATGATCACTCTCCTTTGCTGGCTTCCATGCCGACACAAGCAAAATGCGGTTATGTTCCTTTTCGCTTCCTTAATATGTGGTCAACTCATCTTGGTTTCATGGATATAGTCAAGGATGCGTGGATGACTGATATGGGCACCATGTGCCCTATTGATAGAGTGGATGCCAAGCTCAAACTGACACGTCGGGCTCTTATACAGTGGAACAGGTCGGTTTTTGGTAACGTGTTCAGTAGGATCCGGGCACTAGAAGATGAAATGCAACAGTGGGAAACGACACTTTTGGCGGGTTTTGGAAACAATAGTATTACCGGACTCAATGCTGATGCCAATTTGGATGTACAGGCTTGCACCAATCTTCACCGTTGTCAGGCTGAGTATAGATTAGCTCTTAAACAGGAAGAGCTTTACTGGATTCAAAAATCAAGTGAAAAAGAATTCAAGGAGGGGGATGCCTGCACTAAATTCTTTTTTGCTTCCACAAAGTCCAAACAAAAGCGTCGTGCCATCAATCAGATTACTTTACAGTGTGGTAGATTCATCTCGGATCCTGGTGAGCTTCTTGACAACGCAAACGAGTTTTTTGCGAACATGATGACTTCTCAAGGTGCTTGTATAGAGGATACGGAGTTACTAAATTGCATCCCGCAGTTGGTGGATCCGGGTCAAAGCATTCTCTTGGTTAAACGACCTTCCTTGGTGGAAGTCAGAGACACTGTTTTCGATATTCCCAAAAATAGTGCGTCTGGGGCGGATGGTTTTACGACTGAGTTCTTTCAGTTTTGTTGGGAATTTTTGAGCAGTGACATTTGGGAGGCAGCTATACAATTTTTTGAAGGCGAGGCCATGCCGTCGTCTTTTTCGGCGAATTTTATGGCCTTGATTCCTAAAATTGACAATCCAGTTTACTTTTCGGATTTTCGCCCCGTCAGTCTGTGTAATGTGATTTATAAGATCTTCAGTAAAATCCTTTGCAATAGGTTGGTGGATATTCTGCCTCGATTGATTTCTCATGAGCAAGGGGCATTTGTCAAAGGCAGATTCATTGGTGAAAATATTGGTCTGGCGCAGGAATTAATGAGAGACATCAATAGGAAGGTTAGTGGAGGTAATGTGGTGCTGAAAATCGACATGGAAAAAGCTTATGATAGATTGGAGTGGCCCTTTTTGCTTGCGGTTCTTAAGAAATTCGGTTTTCATGGTAGATTCTGCCACCTCATCTCCAACTGTGTGGCCTTTTGTGGATTTTCAGTTCTTCTTCAGGGAGTATACAAAGGTTTCTTCAGATCCACTAGGGGCCTAAGGCAAGGTGACCCGTTATCACCGTTCATTTTCATTATTGCTTCAGAAGTGTTGAGTAGGGGGTTGAAAACAGCTTTTGAGGAGGGAAAAATAGGATATTATTACACCCCCAGGAATTGCAATCCTATATCTCATCTTCTGTATGTAAACGACATGCTTGTCTTTTTAAATGGCCGACAATCTTCAGTCTTGGGATGCATGGAGTTTCTGCGACGGTACTGTCGGATCTCGGGTCAGAAAATAAATGAGGGAAAAAGCTTTTTTACCTTGGATGATAGGGCAGCAGCGGAACGCATAGTGGCACTAAAACGTTATACTGATTTTCATTTCGCGTTGGCCCATTGACATATTTGGGCGGGCCAGTATTCCAAGGGAGAGTGAAAATTGCATACTTTGAAGATTTAATTTCGAAGATTCAGGCTCGCATTCAGGGATGGAAGGCCAAATTATTATCTCCAGGAGGTAGATTAATTCTGATTAAGCATGTCCTTTCCTCGATTCCTATTTATATTCTGAGCGCCATGTGTGTCCCAAGTACAGTTTTAGCTCGAATCAATAGCTTGATGGCGGATTTTTTTTGGGGGGATTGTGAAGGTCGTCTTAAGAAAAAATGGGTGCCTTGGGGTACAATTTGCTTGCCTCAAGCGGAAAGTGGTTTGGGAGTTAGGGGCTTGATGATCGTAATGAAAGCCTTTCGTATCAAGGCCCTTTGGAGAATGCTAACTTCAGACTCTTTATGGGCTACTTTTATGAGACGCAAATACTGGCTTCACGGAGTTGCTCTCCAAAGTCAACCTATAAAAGCTGGGTCTTCTCCGTTTTTTAAAGAAATTATGCTTGGGCGACAGTTCCTTTTGAGTAACTCGCTTTGGCGTATTGGCATGGGGGATAGCAGTTTTTTTGAGGAAAACTGGAACTTGCTGGCTTCTTTCAAGAGATCGACGGAAATGTCTAATCATGATTTTTGGCCTATGGTCAATGAGGTGATGTTGAATGATTTTGAATTGGTTCATCCAGATTTTAGAAGTTTGGCTCGTGGTATTTTTGCAGTGAGATTACGAGGTGAGGCCCATGAAAAAGACACATGTGTGTGGGTTCCTAACAAGAATGGTATTTTCTCAATTTAGTCGGCCTATGAGTTGTTACGGGAAAAAGGACGGGGTACTGCCATCAATTCCATGATTTGGCAAGATCTTCTTCCCTCCAGGATATCGGTCTTTGTTTGGAAATTACTCCGTCGAGGAGTGCCAGTGGATGGGGAATTATACAGATGTGGTTTCAGTCTGGCTTCCAGATGTCGTTGTTGTAGTTCGTCTAAGCAAGAATCCTTGCAGCATCTCTTTCTAGACGGAGAATTGGCAAGGAAGGTGTGAAACCATTTTGATGGGGTCTTTGATATACATATACGGCGCCCAGCAGCCATCTCAACGGTGCTAATATCCTGGTTCAAGATAGCAAATCGCACGTCGCAAACTGGTGTGTTATTCTTTCTCTTTCCTATGCTCATTTTATGGAAAATTTGGAAACAACGATGCAAATGTGTTTATGAAAATGTTCTCCCAAATCCCGCCTATGCGATTTTGAACATTAGGCGTCAGTTGAGACTGACAAATTCTTTCATTATCCCCAAGCAAGTCAGTATCTATAAGGCCTCCTTACGGGCTTTGGGTTTGAATGTGATTCCTATTAGAAGGAAATTGGTTCGAATTGTTTATTGGCACCCTCCTCCCATAGACTTTGTAGCGCTTAATGTGGATGGAGCCTCCCTCAAGGAAAATGCATCTGGGGGAGTGATTATCAGAAACTCGAGAGGGTTTTGTGTGGTGGGCAAACAAATTTTTTTTGGCGTAGGTTTCAACAATAAAGCAAAACTTTTGGCTCTTCTGGAGAGTCTTCGCCTTTGCCTAGGTTGGGGTTTCAAAAAGGTGATTATCCAAACGGATTCGGCTCTTGTTTGCGGTTGGTTTAAGGATCATTTAAAAATACCTTGGCATTTGGAGAATATTTTGAAAGAAATTAAGTTATTGGCAGCGACAATGTCGTTAGTCTCTCATCATATTTATCGTGAAGCCAATGCAGTGGCGGATTCTTTGGCGGATAGAGCTCAAAAAGATCATAGGACAATCTCTTTCATTGGGACAGACTTGCCTAGGAAAGTTGCCGGTTTGATTGTGCTCGATAGATCACATACGGCATACATTCACCATGGGGATGAGTAAATAATTGTTTTGGTTTTGTGGCTGTGAGGGAATGGGGATTCTGGCAGCTCTGGCAATCCGGGATATGGCGATACGTTGCGAGCAGATCTGCTGCATGCAGGGGAAGCTGCTGTGCTGTGTGGGCAGAGCACCCTGTCGCAAAACATAGTGCAACTGTGGCGGTTTCAGTTTGGCAGCGCTGTGTCGCATTTGGACTTTTTGTTTTGCCTGGCTGGATTTAGGGACCAGCAGAGTGAGTGCGGCTGGATGTGCACTCGGTTGCATAACAGAGCGCATATGGTGTTGATGCGGCTCGTCATGGCGGGCAGCAACATTGTTGATTCGTCGGATGTTGCGGAGTGTTGCATTCAGCTGCATTGTGGGTGCGCCGTGGAGCAGCGATGGATGCGGAACTTGGCGTTGCACCTACTGTGCAGTGGTGGTGCTGTGGCTGCAATTCTGGCAGGGGACAGGAATTGTTGTTGGATTTTTGGATTGATGCGTATGCGGTTTTGTTTTGCGAAGTGGCGATTCCATTTCGGATCTTCTATTGCTGTTTGTTCTAAGCAGAGAAGGCAACTGTTTGTTGGAGGTTATGAGCTGGACATGTCGTATATAACAGATCACATATTGGCAATGTCATTTCCTGCAGAGCGTATGCGAGCAATGTATAGAAATCCTCTTTGGCAGGTCAAGTCTGTGCTAGACATGAGGCATTCTGAGCACTGCAAGATTTACAATTTGTGCGTAAAAGAAAGCTATGACCCATCACATTTCCATGGACGCGTTGAGTTAAAGGGAGTAGATCTTGGTATTGCTGTGCTGTGGTGGTGCTGGGGTTGCAATACTGGCAGGGGACAAGATTGTTTTAGCTGGGTACTCTGTTTTCATAACAGAGTGCGCTCTGTTTCATTGGATCTTTGGATTGGTGAATATGCGGATTTGTTTGCAAAATGGCGATTCCATTTCGGATCTTCGCATTTGATTTTTAGCTTCAGTCCCTAGAGGTTTTGTTTACTAATTGTTATTTCCTTTCGGAAATTGTTTGCAAGTTGTTTTGTTTATTTTTGTTTGTTTACTAAATGCGGGTAACGTCGTAATGTACCCCGCATCGTTTGTAAGCTCTTTTTGGATAATTAATAAAAGTCTGGCATCCCATAGTTGCCCCTCCCTACTGGAGGTTAACTTAAAAAAAAAAAAAAAAAAAAAAAACAAATTAGGCTGTTTTTACCCCGGTAGTTGATCAGTGTGCACACATCCAAATTAAATGTCAATGTCCTAAGGTTGACAGTCTTGTCCTTAAAATGACAAAGACTTTGGAGAGCGAAATTCGCTCTCGCTCTAGCCTTTGTTTTTTTAATGAATTTTGCACGGAGATAAAAAAGAGTCTGGAAATCTATACCAACCACAAAATTTTCCTTTGCAAGGGCGTCTTAAACTGTAAACACGCGATGGAATCTTGGGATTAGAGTTACATCAAAAATTTACATTAAACTGTAAGCAGCCACATTTTGTTTTTTTGCTTGTTTATCTTGTCTGTTTGTTTTCGTTGGGCTCGAATCCCAAAATTTCTCCATCTCTGGCATAACAAAAATGACTGGATCTCTCCATTTTGTTTTTAACTCATCAAAATTTTGTTGACCTAGATAATATGTTAGGATGAATTTTGTCTTTTGGAAGTTTTATTTTGTATTGATATTGGCCGGGGCATTGGGCCTTTGTTTTGCAACTAGGAAGATTGGTATGATAAAAGCTTAGATAATTCTTTCAGAAATTGCATTTAAGATTCTGTAAAGAAGTGTGATGTACCACATTTTCATTTGCAGTGAAGCATCCCTGGCCTTTCGATGATCTTGTGGTTGTGTATATACGTAATGTGGGACCAGGTGTGTTAGTGGGGCAAGGATGGCAGGAAGGGAAAGTCCTGGAACAAGTCCCTAAGAAACTCTCTGGTGAAATTATAATGGTAAAAGATTATGCAGCCTCGGAGAAAATTTGCTGAGAAGTTCAGAGAAACTTACTAAACTGTCATTGTGCGAGACGGTCTTCTCCAGATATCCTTGATAGATTTTAAGGACTTGAGCAAGTGCTTTTGTTGCTGTTACATTGTTAGAATGAATGCATTCCCGACCTCTCATTATTGTAGAATTCTCCTCTTTCTAAGGTTGAAGTGAATTTTGTGTAAGGTTGAAGTGAATGTTGTTATACCTCTGAGAATTATGGAGTCTGTATCTTATGCTTAATTTTGAATTTTCACAATTTTGATGAGATACTATACATTTTTGTTTGGGATGCCAAAACTTGCAGCACCTCTTATGGGAACTAGGATTCCTTTTTTGTCATCGCACTTGCATGAAGGACAGAGAGTTCATCTTCAGGTCCAAAGTTTTCATCCTTATATACGCAATATATGAATTGCTGGCCAAGGTTTTTATCACTTAAGGGAATTTCTCTCTTGACAGAATTCCAACCATAACAAAAGAGGCATTGGTTAATTGAATGACTGCTACACATGGAGAAAGAGCCACAAACAAACAACAAATTATTCGGGATATATGGATACATACTCAGTTTGGCCAAGGTTTAGAAATGCGTAACGGGCATTGAGCGGTAACCTTACACGAGGCGTTTGCATGTTAAAAAACGCTAAAAAAGTGAAAAAAACAGAATTTGTAATGTATCAAATGAAATCAACATAATACAAGCATAGCAAAGAAGAAATACCTTAATGAGCTATAAGAGCATTGTCTAATCAAGATTTCGAGAACACAAACCATATTCATGCACAAGCAACCAGACAACTAATGCTACTAGAATACTCCAAAAGCCATAACACAATCAATAAGTTCTTTGCAAACCACATTAGATGATTTATATCAATGTTTTTATGCTTTTAAAAAAAAACAACACGTAAAACCCAATAAGTAATAAGCATATTGTACTAGCTTTACAATATCAACCATCACCCTCTGATCAGGACAAAGACTAGGACAAACAAGAAACCCAATACCACGAGGCAGGTCGGACACATGAAACTAAAACTGAGGTACTTCATACTCTGATGCGTTGGATTATGTACCATCAGTCTAGTTACTGCAGCCGATAAAACAGAGATGCCCAAGAAAGTAACACTTGCGTAGTAGAAGAATTTTTGACTTGAATTCCTAGTATCCACTTGGGAAAAAGCCAAGGCTCCGCCACTTCCAAAGGTCATGATTGCATGCATGGTTTTCTTGATATTTGCTATGGTGCTGGAATCTTCAGGGTCCTGCAGCCAGACTCGGGTTCAGTAACAATTGAAATCCTTTGTTATTCAACACCTCCATATTCATATCTCTTCTCTTCTCATGAAAACGACTATTGGTTTTGCATGTAGGCATTGCACACACTTTTGTGCAGTTTGTTCATTTCTGATAATTGTAATGTATTTTGGTTCATTACTTGTACTGAAATTATAGTTGATGAACATGTTTCGTATCAATTTTATTGGGATTTGCAAAGCTCATCATAGTATAGTAAACATACTACGGTTTCTTTTGAATTGATGAACCAACCTATAGTGCGTGCGCTTCAATTCCTAACAAAACAAAATCTATTGGGGTAGATAGAAGCTCACTACACTACATCATAACTGACAAGGGAATTTGCAGTCTTTTAAGCTACTAATGATGCAATGAAATGCACGAGTCAGCAAACTTAGAATTTAGCAACCATAATTACAACAGAAAAATAAATGGGAACCAACAAACAATTAAGATATTTAAGCATAACTAAAAAATTTTCTCACCTGACCTTTGGGTTCTCTATTCAACATAATATAAGAGTGAGGAATAAGAGAGAGAGAGAGCGTGCTTTTATAGAATGAAAGACAATGTATGGGTAGAGATGTAACGAGTCACTTGGGTAGAGATGTAATTGACGGATACATTCTGGACATTCTCACACTCACTTGGACCACTTTTGTTTGTAATTGATTGGGTAGAGATGTAATTGACGGATACATGTAATGAGTCACTTGGGTAGAGATGTAATTGTCAGATACATTCGGGACAGTCTCACACTCACTTGGACGACAATCTCTCACTCGCTTGGACCACTTTTGTTTGTAGTTGACAAGTGAAATACCAGTGCTGTTGGCGCTATTAGGGGTGGGCACGGTTCGGTTCGGTTACAAATTTTGAGGAACCTAACTCGAACCGTTTAATATTTTATCGGTTCCGATTCGGTTCGGTTCCTCTATTTTGAACGTTGGAACCGAACCTAACTCGAACCGTTTACAACGGTTCGGTTCCTACGGTTCCAAACGGTTCCTTTGCAACAAATTCTAATGTTTCTAATGCATAGTTACAAATTCTAAAATGCATCAGCTCCGGTTATTTTGGGGGTGAGCATTGGAGATGTCTTCAAAACCTCATTATCATGTACTCTGCCTTCCACATTCATAAGGCACACCTGAATTAGCACAAGGATCACATAGACAGATTACTATGGCTATATAACAGTTCGGTATTTCACTATGTGCAAATGGCAGCTTATACTGTGCAAATGGCAGCTTATACTGCCAGCAGACTGATCATTGAGAAGCTTCAGAAATTTTTTATGTATTGAAGTTGTCGGAGCCAAATCCAAATAAGGTTGCCAAGGAAAATGGGGCTCTAGACACTCTTCAAACTTTAGGCTTTCCTGCAGCAAGCAATTAAATATCGACATCTAAATATCACAACACAATGGATGGCATTTAATAATTAAGAGAATGCCACATGTATCAGCACTAATATAACATCATCAGTTCCAGAGTCTATGAAACAATTTAAGGAACTGAAGACTATGAATATGGCACAAAGAAGCTTGCAATCATAGAATGAAACAAAGTTAACAAACACTGAAATTTCTGTCAACAATCATATACATCTAAAATTTTCACAAACAACCACTCTCATTTCACAACATACATAACTAAATACACAACTAAATAAAGGATTTACAATCTATCTTATGCAACTCCCTTAGTAAATGGCATAATACATTACACACTGAAAGAGTGAGTGGTTCTCTATAAAGAAGGTAAACTAATCTTGTTTTTTTCAGGAATTTTTTTTCTTTCTAAACCTCTCTGTCTCTTCATTATTTCAAGAGGGAGGGATTTTGGACTTGTTAGCTGCAAAACAGAACACCCATTATTTGCAAATCTGAAAACCCTTCATTTTCATTATTTCCTTAGAATCATGAATACCGTATTGTAATACATCAATTTTATTGACTTAAGCTTGAATCAACATCAATTTTGAGATGGTACTGTGAATATCATGTGATGAACAATCAACCAATTGGTATTTTTGTATCTGCTTATATCATCATCAATAAGAAGAGGACAGATGGGAAAATCAACAATCAACATCAATTTTGAGATGGTACTGTGAATATCATGTGATGAACAATCAACCAATTGGTATTTTTGTATCTGCTTATATCATCATCAATAAGAAGAGGACAGATGGGAGAATCAACAAGCAACCAATTGGGTGTGATTGGTACGTACCTGTGGTTGCTCGCGAGAGCGAGATGCAGCCTGCTCTGCTGGCCTGCGGCTGCGGCTGCTCTTTGGTCTTTGCCTCTGCGCCTCTTATGATGTTTGTCAAAGACTCAAAACAAAAACAAGTTGAACAATCAACAATCTTTGGTCTCTTCTCTTGCTCTTCTTTAAGTTCTTTTGTTTTCTTTTTCACAGTGAGAGAGTGAGGAGTGATCCGAGTGAGGAGACCTAGGGCTAGGGTTAGGGTTAGAAATAGAAAGTAAGACTAAGAAGTATTTATGTAAGTGGGGAATTTACAAATTTAGGGTTGGGTGGGTATATAAATTCGGTTCCAAACGGATCGGAACCGAACCGTTTAAAAAAAAAATTGGAACCGGAACCGAACCGTTTAAGAACGGTTCCAGAACCGAACCGACTCGTTTAACAATTTTTAATTTCAGAACCGAACCGTTTGGAGTAAAACGGTCCGGTTCGGTTTGGATCCGCGGTTCCTCGACTCGTTTGCCCACCCCTAGGCGCTATCGCATATTAGATCATACTTAAATGACTATGTGGAATACTCAAATTTGTGATTTTATTTAAATTTCTAAAATTAATTGCATAATTGTCTATTACAACAGTTATAAAGAATTAATTTTGTAAAAAGTTAATACCATTGAACAATAAAATAATGTTAATAAATCTGATCAACACAATCAATGTGCTAAGGAATTTAATCTCCACCAAATATCAGCTTAACTAAAAATAAGAAGAAAATATCTCATATTTGTCTAAGTGAGTATTGATTGAAATTGATGCCCAATTTAATAAAACGGTAGTTCTCACACTCACTTGGACGACAATCTCACACTCACTTGGACCACTTTTGTTTGTAATTGAAAGACAAGATCGAATATAATTACTTTTCGATGAGATTCTCACTTCGTCACTTTTGTTTGTAATTGAAAGAAAAGATCGATATTTAATGACTTTTTAGTCCCCAGATGACTTTTTAAAAGTCACAACACCTTGAGAGCCACTACGACGCTTAGATTTTTTGATAACGCAATTCAACAATGACCTTAGGTCTTATTCACATGGGTTGGCGATTGCTTGGAAAATCAACAAATGTAATCTAGAAGGGAAACAGGTTTGGGCTAAGCAAATCATTTAACAAAGAAACAACTTGAAGGAAACAAATTAGGCTGTGTTTACCCCGTTAGTTGATCAGTGTGCACACATCCAAATTAAATGTCCTAAGGTTGCAGTCTTGTCCTAAGCAAATCATTTTGTATTGCACCTAAATTTTTGGATAATGCGATTCACATGGTACTATATTATCTTTGTAGATTTAATTTCATATACATATATAACACGCTTCCTTCTCTCACTTAGGCGATATGGGACTATAATCTCTCATTGATAGTTTGCCTAATCATTATTTGGATCCACAGGCTTATTAGGCTTCGCCATCATGAGCCTCTCCCGCATCAGGTCAGTCCAATACCATCTATCATCCTAGAGATTGGGCCATTTCCAACATGTTGAATTGTAGTTTGGGAGAAAAAACCCGTTATTAAGTGCTTAAATTTAAGAGCACAGGTCAGAATATGCTTACACATGACATTTCAGTGCATTCTATATTGTGTATACATCTCTAATTGATAAAATGAAAAATCATTGATGTCTCTAAACGTTCAAACTATTAGAGAGTGTGAAATTTCTACCGAGCAAATAGATGCTACTATGGGTATTAGGGCTGACAATGATACCATATCAAATCTGATATGTATAGATTCTGATTCTATCAGATCCATATTAATGAATGGAACCCAGTTTTAGAATACATAACTCTATCTCGAAACCATTCAGATCATATTCGAAGCTAATCAGGTTTATTGTCAGCTTATTAAAATGTTAAAATTATACTAATTAAAAATAATTAATTAATACGACATATTAATTCCTTATGAAAACAAATAAAATCATGTGATATACAAATGTAACCAACAAAGTTTCGTAATTGAATTATCTAAAAGTTTCAATAAGATTCTAATAACTAAATTAACTAATTTATGATTGTGATTTAAGATTTTTTTTCATAAATTAAAATACAATTCAAGTAAAAGAAGTAAATTGTGAAACTAATTATGGTAAATCTAATAATATATTGTTACAATTGAAAAAATGTTGTTGTCAAGTATATTCGGGTTAAAATATTGAAAAATTTTCAACTCCACTAGTGAAGCAGAGAAAGCCAACAAGCCAGTTCAAAATCAAAAGGGTTCATTTTGTTTGAGTCGTATTCTTAGGGGGTGTATTGTATCTGGATTTTGTGGGCAATTTAATAAATTCCATGGATTCTGAAAATCCAAGTGTATTCAATTTGGATTTTAAAAAGTCCACAAAAATCTAGGTGTATTCAATCAGGATTTTAAAAAGTCTTTCTGAAATCCACAAAGTTCAGGGGTATTCAATATGGATTTCAAAAAGTCCATAAAAGTTTTAGGGTATTCAAAATATCATTCATATTTATGGATTTGAAAACTCATGGATTCTCATGGACTTTGTAGTGTTAAGTATAAATAACAAAGTTAAATAGTTTGCCAGCCTCCATATCAAAGATTTCAACGTGAAAAAAAAGTCTCTCAAAGTTCTTCCTTGTGCCACCCGTGAAGAGGTTGGTTCTCATCCTCTTGTTTTCTCAATTCTTTTTCTATCTTTGCATAGTGTTCAGAATTACATCATTGATGATTTTGGATTAGGGTTTGAATTAAATTATTAGGGTTTATAAGTTGTGTTAGGGTTTGGATTAAATTAAAAAACGTATGCTATCATAATGGTAACATCTTTTTGCTGTATGGTAAAAGGATTCTTTGATTTATCATGATGACATAATGAAATTGGTTATGATGTTTGTGAACCTATTGTCACAGTTAGTTTTTCACTTTTATGAAAGAATTGACGTCTTTGCATTCTTCGAGAATTTCTTCCTTTTTATAGAACAGAAGGATATTTGAGCTATTCTTCCTAAAGAACGGTTTTTATGGGTGTTTTGTGCTCTTCTCATTGTGTTTTCAAGGAGTCAATTGACGGCCTTTGTATTATTGTTTTCCATGTTTTCTTGTTCGTTTTCTGTATATATTACCTCTTGTTTCGCTTTGGAAACTAAATAAATAAAATAAAACATGAGAGATTATTTTGGAGTTTGCACCAAGTACCCTACTCACTTTGCTGTATGCTGTGGCCCTTCCTAAGTTACCAGTGACATTTGAGCATGACATTCGAAACATCAATTTGAGGACAAAATTCACACTTATCTGACATGAAGAAACCATAACCTCGTGAGATGCATCACATGAACTCACCATCATTCACCTGAAGCTTCTTCTACTTTGATGGATACCTAATAGCTTTTTGGAGATTTCTACCATGGTGAAGATGAAAACCCCCAATCTTAAGAAGTAATTGGAAGATTTTGAACTCTTGGGCTTCATAAGGGATGATATTCAAACCCAAGAGTAGCAAAGAGAAAATGCTAATCAATGGAGAATGAGTATTGCTAATCAAATGTGGGCAGCAGCTCAAGCAAACATCAACGTTGCTAACAATGATAATGAAAAGAAAAAAAAAAATGACCATAATCATGAAGGAGAAGAATGATCATATACAATTTTATGGACGTTTACTTCTTATTTTAAAGATGCTAATTAATGACCTTTTCTTTTTTTAGTTTTTTTAGCACATGTATCTCTATTTTATGGACTTTTTTTTTTCATCACTATTTACCAACTTTTTTTTATCTTGCAAATAATTAGAAATCTGTAAAAGTCGTTCATGCAAAGTCCATGGATTTTCATAAATCTCTAGAAAGTCTGTAGCAAAAGTCTATGGATTTAAGAAATCAGTAGAAGTCCGTGGACAATTTAAAGAGTCTGTGGACAATTTAAAGAGTCCGTGGACTTTTCAAATTATTTATCAATTCCATAAGAATCCATATACAATACACCCCCCTTAGCAATTCTAACTTTGCTAGCCTTTTCTTGGTTTTGTTTGGGTTTTTTTTTTACATTTATACCCCTTATATAGATAGTGTTTGTGATTGTGTTTTAAAGAAAATGGACAAAAAATGTAAAAAACCAAAACAAGGCCACTAAAAAAGACTGACTAGAATTACTCTATTCTTAGATGGGAGAGGAGATTCGATCTAATGTGGCTTATCTATCACGCCAAAGTAATCACCAAACCCACCCACCATAATGACTGGATTATATATTTTTGACAAATATAGCTTATCTAGTTATCAGTAAAGGTCGCTCATATGTAATGAAACTGACGAAATCAAGGCATAAATTGGTTGAAAAGTAGAGTCAATGTTAACGAGGTTCAACTTTAAGCTACTAATGGAATCTATTGGCGTAGAAGCTCAGTACACTACATCATAACTGACAAGGGAATTTGCAGTCTTTTAAGCCACTAATGATGCAATGAAATGCATGAGTCAGCAAACTTAGAATTTAGCAACCATAATTGGAACAGAAAAATAAATGGGAACCAACAAACAATTAAGATATTTAAGCATAACTAAAATTGTTTCTCACCTGAGCTTTGGGTTCTTTATTCAACATAATATAAGAGTGAGGAATAAGAGAGAGAGAGAGCGTGCTTTTATAGAATGAAAGATAATGTATGGGTGGAAATTCTAAATGTCGAGGAAATGAGCGAGGGAAGTGAGGTGGCGAGGGTGAGAGTCGTTCATCTCACTCGAGATGTGTGCTTTGACTTTTCACCCGCGCATCCTGAGCGAGGTGAACAGCTCCACCCCCGCCACCTCACTCCCCTCGCTCATTTCCTCACCCATTTCCTCACTGTCTAGAATCTCTCACTTGGACGACAATCTCACAGTCACTTGGACCACTTTTGTTTGTAATTGATTAGTGGAATACCCGTGCTATTGGCACTATCGCATATTAGATCATACTTAAACGGTTATGTGAAATACTCAAATTTGTGATTTATTTAAATTTCTAAAAACAATTGCATAATTGTCTATTACAACAGTTATGAAGAATTAATTTTGTAAAAAGTTAATATTATTGAATAATAAAATAATGTTAATAAATCTGATCAACACAACTAATATGCTAAAAAATTTAATCTCCACCAAATATCAGTTTAACTAAAAATAAGAAGAAAATATCTTATACTTGTCGAAGTAAATATTGACTGAAATTGATGCCCTATTTAGTAAAGTGGCAGTTCTCACACTCACTTGGACGACAATGACATTCTCACACTCACTTGGACCACTTTTGTTTGTAATTGATTGTTTGTAATTGAAAGACAAGATCGAATGTAATTACTTTTCGATAAGATTCTCACTTCGTCACTTTTGTTTGTAATTGAATGACAATGATCGATATTTAATGACTGTTTAGTCCCCAGATGCTTTTTAAAAGTCACGACACCTTAAGAGCCACTACGACACTTAGATTTTTTGATAACGCAATTCAACAATGACCTTAGGTCTTATTCACATGGGTTGGCGATTGCTTGGAAAATCAACAAATCTAATCTATAGAAGGGAAACAGGCTTGGGCTAAGCAAATCATTTAACAAAGAAACAACTTAAAGGAAACAAATTTATTAAACTGTAAACACGCGATGGAATCTTGGGATTAGAGTTACATTAAAAATTTATTAGTTTAACTTTGTTCAGAGGATAAGAGTTAGGCCCGTGACAGCCAACCATAAAAATCTGTCACATCTCTTTACATGGATTGTGATTCAAAAAGATTAATGCCGGATGACCGCATTGTTTGGAGAACCAAAGTACGTGTAGCCCCCGATAGTATGAGAATGATCTTTGATGATGATGATCATGAACTCTTTTCAGAGGACAAGTTGATCATAGATTAGAGTTGCATAAAAAAAAAATCATGATTTTCTAGTGAACAATAAACTCATAAAAATTTCAAGCTTTCATTTGTTGTGTCTCAAAATCGGGGATCGATCACCTATTAAACTATCACCTATTAAACCCTTGATCAAGGAATGAGATTTTGCGAAATCCCGCTGATAATTTCGTTTTTTGTAAAAATTCAAGGTTTTTCAAAAAATTTCGGGGTTTTTTACGAAAGTTTTCGGATTTTTTTTGTAAATTTTGAGGTTTATTCTAATTATCAATTTTTCTAATTATTTATTGATTTGAAAATCACCCCCTGATTTTCAAATTATCATTTCTTCTACTTGTATACTAATTTTTGAAACCATCCTTTGATTTTCTAATTATATATAGATTTCATATTTATTTCATTTCTTAGTATTTAAGCTTCATTTAATGTGTTTAATAGATTTATTTACTTGCATCTTTTTTTTTTCAACATATTTTATATAGAAATTCATTATATATATTTCATGTATCCCTGAAATTTTTATGTTTTTCTTTACACCGAAATATTGCTTGAAATATGTCTTAAAATCAAGAAACTGAAATTAATTCGAAAAACGAAATCACAATCCTTGCCTCTGATTAATCTCTTAACGTGATTGGACCTATACGTTTTAACAATTAATCGGTTGGGCTTCACGAGATTGGATTAGTCGCTGATATCTCAGCCTAGTCAATACTAAGTCAGTGTTAACTCGCCAATAATTGCTAAATATGAACTCCCTAAAAGAAAATTTATGAAATAAAAGAATTATACCGCAAATTAGTACTAGCCGAATTTGTATCTCTTCCCTGTTCCCCATCTCTATGGTTGACAAGACTTAGACCAGTTCACTGGAAATTAATTGGATAAACTAGAAATAATTGAAGAAGGAAATGGTTAAGGGATTAATAGGTGAAGGATCTAGAAGAGCCAGGAAATAAAAATGAATTATGTGGTGGGGATTTCTTTCTGAAACTTGAACTATCAAGAGAGATGGTTTTGGTTATTCAATGCCATGCAGGAATTTAGATCCCTATCAGTCCAAGTACAGTCACCTGCTTCTACATGGCGAGGAAACGAGCGAGGAAATGAGCGAGGGGAGGGAGGTGGCGGGGTGGGAGTTGTGAGACCCTAAGTGGGCGGACCTGAGGTGAGGGTGAGGGTGAGGGTAGAGGGCCCAACAGGCCCAACAGGCCCAATAGGCCAAGAGGGGTTGGACGAGCTACAAGGGGGATCATAGTCCCACATCGCCTGGGTAGGGAAGGATGATGATCTTTATATGTGCAGGGTCATCTCCCCATTGTATAGAGGCCTTTTAAAGCCGTGCGGGCCGGATGGTAGCCCAAAGCGGACAGTATCTGTACAGTGCGGGAGGCGGGTCGTCACAGTTTGGTATCAGAGCCTGACCCAGCCGGAAGTGTGCCACGTGGAGGTGGGCCCTCGGGCAACGTGGACATTGTGCCTGTGTGGCCAACGAGGACGTTGGGCCTTAAGGGGGGTGGATTGTGAGACCCTAAGTGGGCGGACCTGAGGTGAGGGTGAGGGTGAGGGTAGAGGGCCCAACAGGCCCAACAGGCCCAATAGGCCAAGAGGGGTTGGACGAGCTACAAGGGGGATCATAGTCCCACATCGCCTGGGTAGGGAAGGATGATGATCTTTATATGTGCAGGGTCATCTCCCCATTGTATAGAGGCCTTTTAAAGCCGGGCCGGATGGTAGCCCAAAGCGGACAGTATCTGTACAGTGCGGGAGGCGGGTCGTCACAGGAGTCGTTTACCACTTTCTAGATGTGCATGCCAGAAAAGAAAACACACATCTCGAGAGAGGTGAACGGTCCCACCCCGCCACCTCCCTCCCCTCGTTCATTTCCTCGCCCACTTCCTTGACACTTAGAACTTCTGTTTCTATATTTATTTGTGTGATAAATAAGTTTCGTGATGTTGTAGTGGGTTTGTTACTATGTAGTCAGGTTGTCACTGTACACATGAATCATTGTGTTAAAGCTGAGATCTTGTTTGCATCTGCATGTTGAGAAACTGTATTCTTCTTGCAGAAGCTCCATTCAGTATGGAAGAAAAGATTTGGAGAAGAAGTGGAAGATGACCTTATATACGTCATTGCTGTGGAAAGAGTGCTTCAGATGGAAGACTCTAAGGAGGTATCTTTCATGTTCTTATTATTAATATCATCTGATGTTTGGTATATTCACAAAAATTCTGTAAACTGGAGCTCATTGCTGATGAGGCTTTCATAACAGCGTTTTACCGTTGCTAATTATTAAAAATAGTAGCTAAAATGAATCAGCAACAACTCAACGACCGTTGCAATACTAGAACTATTTCAATTGTCGCTGCAGTATAACAACGGTCTACTATTCCATAGCTAACTAGAGACAGCTTCAAACCGTTGCTAAGTTGCAAATTTGGCGACAGCTTCAAACCGTTGCTAAGTTGCAAATTTCTTGCTGTAGCTAAAAAAATTACTAATGAAAAATCAATTTTTTTAATGGAATTAATCCTTTCTATTAATTTTCCTTAAACGATGACTAATACACTAACCAATAATAAAAGTGTAATTACTTGTTCAATTGACTAAAATCAAACAACAATATCAACATGTCTGAGCATAAAATGCCCCACCTACCAATATACAACAATGTGAAGTATGAGATCACAATCAATATACATAAAATAAATACACCCTACAAGCATGGGCATAAAGTTTCCTCGTCAATTCGACAATATCATTTACAATCTTCACCCAACTAAATAAGTCACTTCAATTGCTTGCAACTGCTTATTCATTGAGAGACGAACAACATTTTCTTCGTTTGAGATATTCGAATCGAAATCTAGTTGTTCAAGCAATTGATTTGCAAACTATGCCAAACTTCATTACTGATCCCTGTAGAAGGTCATCAACATGGCTCTACCAAATGTCACAACAGTTCATACCACCTTGGCTTGACACCTCACTTTCTTCATGTCTACCTTCTCCATCCCTTTTTCCACAATAAAACAACATATTTAACATATGAAATGAAAAAAATACCAATTACAACCAAATATGATAGTGACAATGATGATAATGAATACCTGCATACGACTGCGATGACGAACGTCATTGCGAGAAAGATGTTACTCATGGCACATGAAAAGGTCGGGGAGGTGAGCTTTAGCCCAGCATGATAAAAAGTTTTGATCAATCACAGGCCGGTAACTCATAATAAACTGGGTTAGCTAGAGCAATAATTCATGACTACATCTGAGACAGTTCCTCTGGAGTTTGCTCTTGTACAAGAACTGATAGTTTGCTGATATGGTTAAGCAATCAAGACAAGCATTGGACATCTTCTATTTTCACATTGCTTAGTCGTCAAGATAAGTGCAAGTTATTAAAGTTTCTACTGGTTGTGAACTTCTTAAATGCATGCAACTCAATTTAGTTCAGGCAATCATGATTTCCACATATCATGAATGTAAACAGTCCTTTTGGTGGCATAAATAAACAAATGATGCAATTCACCGTAATGCATGATATCAAATGACCACGTAAGGGCATTTTCACATGGAGCTAAGCAATTAGGCATAAATAAACAAATGATGCAATTCACCATAATGCATGACATCAAATGACCACGTAAGGGCACTTTCACATGGAGCTAAGCAATTAGGCATAAATAAACAAATGATGCAATTCACCATAATGCATGACATCAAATGACCACGTAAGGGCACTTTCACATGGAGCTAAGCAATTAAGTCGGGAAGTGAGTTATGAAGAAGATAAAATTGCAAGACACTCTAATGTCACGGTCAACCAATGTAAAGATGGATAATCCTGAATCTGTACTCTATAGTCATTTAGGCAAATAGACCCTACAATTCATGGGTCCAGCATGTATCTGTTTTTCTAAGCTAATCAACCACAAATGCAAAATATCAGATGAGTAAAGTTAAATCCTGAGGTGATGAGGATTGGACAGACCACAAATTTAGCTAAATATACAAATCCTCATGAGACTACTTGCAATCAAAACAAACCTATCATTTGAAGGTGAACTAAATAAAAATCCTTTTTCTGAATTTTTTAAAAATAGGGAGTATATTATGTAAGAATGAGAGATCCTTACTGGATGGAAGTCAAATGATGGGTAAGAGTTTGATTGGACACTTGGGGCACCAATTCCTTGGTCTACTTTGTACATGGCACGGTGTGGAAAGCCTGGGACCGGTGGAGTGGGATATCTCTGCACTCATTTTACCCAACAGTGTTTAATTATATTTGTCAGTATGGATAAAAAGACTCCAGAAAAGGTAAATAAGTTGATTACCGATTGTGTTAGCGTTTGAGGCATGCAAGGAGTCCCTTGTGTAACAAGCGCGGAGTCATCTCCCTCTTGCTTCCTCCTCTGGTTTCTGCTCCATATATTTGTTGTCTTTGGTTCCAACTTGCAGCCTCCGCTTCCCTTGCTCTTAAATGTCTCTGATGCGACCTATATTTCTGTTCAAATTTCACAAAACATTCATGTTCTGAGTCAGCTATATAACTTAGATCATAATTATACTAAACCAAGTTTCAGATCAAGGTCTTTAGCTTAGAAATAATAATTTACATTTACAAGTATACTTGCATGGCTGGTATAATACTATACAAGCTCTCCAAATGTAACAATAATGATTGTACAAGCTACCTTCTTAGAGAGGCTTATTTCCTTGCTTCAGCTTTGAGGAAAACACATTATCTTAACCAGACAGAAGCAGAAAAAGAGAAAAGTTGTATTATTTCCATGATGCACAGGCAGAGATAAAAATGATTTTCAAAGTATGATTGATCTATCATTTTCTCGACTACCAAAACCAAGAGTAAACGGTTTGAATATTTGATCAAAGAGTATTGATTTATCATTTTCTCAACCACCTAAACCAAGATTATATATTAAGTTCCAATCAATTTAGTTAACATACTATCAAGTATATTGTACATAAGGATTTAGTTAACAAACTCATAGATGGAACTCTGGATTTAGAGAAGCAGCATGTACTCTTCTTGATGAAAGGATGTTAGATTTGAATAGTACGCGGACACTTGAAATACTAATTTACCATTCCATGCACCAGCCACCAGGTCTAGCATAAGAAGCCCATTGATCATTTTGAACAAATTATTTCTTTACATATTGAACAAATTGACTTACCATTCACACAGGGAGAAAATATATGGACCTTCCATACGATAGTACGATTTGAAATTAATCACATTTATTCTACCAACCACACGATAGTACGATTTGAAACAATTAGACACGAAATGAAGGAGAAATTGAATAATGGACAATGCGCAAACCCTAAACCCTCCAACTCAAACACTAAACCCACAGCTCATGGTTGATTCATCTAACATTTCAAATAAATTCAATAAGATAACACATGCAAAACCACCTAATTGACCTAAAAGGAAGAAAATAATCAAAATAAGTAAAAAATCATCATATTAAACCTGGAAACCACCTCGATTACAAAAACGCAAGTGATATCCTCATTGAAGTAAAACAAATTTGACTTTTCGCGCACGCATCCTGAGGGAGGTGAACGGTTTCCACCCCGCCACCTCCCTCCCCTCGCTCATTTCCTCGCTGGTTTCCTCGACACCTAGAATTACTCTATTCATAAGTTGATAATGTAACAGCAGATATTCTTAGAGAAATACAGAGAAGACAACACTTTGAGATACACCATCACCTGATGATACTTTAGGGAAATATGAAAATAACTAAATAAATAAAGCGCATAACATACCTAGGAGAGGACATCAGATTGAGCAATGAAAGCCCAAGCCCTCAAAATGTTGCTATATGCCTCTGTCTCAATGCCAGTGTATTTGGAATTCCAATAAAGGAAAGAAAACAAACCTCAATGTAGGAACAACCCCGTCAATCAGAAGCCAATTTCCACCTCACAAACTGAACATGGAACTCATAAGCACATTTTAGTTTTAACAGAAAGCAATCAAATTTCACCTTACAGAAGAACCTTTCACAGTTTTGAATATCAGCCAAAATCAGAATCAAGAGCCACCTCTGCCATGAACCAAAAAAGCTAGTTTGTCCAATTGGGATAATCAGCTACAATGCTCCTGCAAGTGCCTCCCTGTCTCAACCCCAAGCGTCGCAGACAACAACTGATTCAAAAGCCCCATCAAAGTCGCCCACATCAACAGCCAAAGCAGAGAGTACACTGTAGTCACTCCTGACTGCAAGTCCCCTTCCCTCTCTGTGATATCTTCTTCTTCTTCTTCCATCTGCTGCAATAAAGCAAAGCAAAGCAAAGCAAAGTTGTAATTCTTCTTCCATCTCCCCTCTTTCCCCAAACCCCCAAACTTTCAACTAACGTGTCTCCAAATCACAAATCAACTACCCTAATCCCTGTTCCTTTTCCCTCTAAAATCAACCAAATCAATTTGATTTCATCCACCCAAACTTCTTTCACTCGCCAACACAAAATGTAGTATAGAATCTGAATGAAAATCGATGACGCAGTGAAGAGAGATCGAGTAGTGGAGAGACGGTTACCTTGATCTGGATGGAATCGAGAGAATCCGAAAAGAGCTTCAAAACGATGGAGAGCGAGAGCGAGAGCGAGCTCTGCAAGTCGACGTTCCAGATCTGGCGTTGTGTTTGTTTGATTTCGATTTCTTCTACGTTATAGTGGCGGTGAGTAGACTAAGGAGAAAAGAGGACGGGAAGAAGAAGAAGACGAAGGTAGAACCAGAGAGGGATTTCAATTATACGCTCTTGCTCTCTGTCGTTTTGATGGGGATTAACTTGTATCTTCTTCGTGAATGTTGAAGCAAAATGGTCTCTTCATGGTTTTGCTGCGTCTTAGGCGGACATTATAGAAATTGGGCGAGGGCAATTTGGTAAAACAAAATTCGATAAGACAACAGCTTCACTATTTCCCAGCCCAATATTCGTTCAACTCCTCTTTCACAACTCCTCCTTCACAAATCGCAAACTCCTCACAGAATCAGACTCCTCACAGACTCAGACCTTATCTCCTACCTAAAACCCTTCATCACAAAAATTCAGAAACTCACACTTCCCTCCTCCAACTCCACCTTCTACAAGTTTCCTATTTCCCCAATTCGATTTTCCTGCCAAATCAAGTTGGTTAATTTAGGGCTAGGGCTTTCTGGTAAGCTCAATTTCACCACCAAACCAACTCCTATCTTCTTTGATTTATCCACCATTGAAAATTTAACATTTGTTCTTGCAGATGAGAAGCAATTCACTCAATTGCGAAGAAATTTCAACTCATTTGGGGAAACCAGAGCTGTTGGTGGAGGAAAAGGCGAGTCTTTGTCAGCTTGGGATGAGAAGCCATATGAAGTATTGCCAGATGGAAAGAAATTTTACTTTGATGAACAAGATGTGTTGTCTTTCATCGATCCCCCGAAGGATTTGATTCCATTAGACCAGTCTTCTTATAATCCAGCCGCGTATCTTTGGTGAGCTTTCAAATGCTTGATTTTTTTTTAATGTTTTTTGAGCAAAATTAATGATGGGTTTGAATAGTTTAATAATGGGGCTTCAAAAAAATATAACTTGGTTTCCTAAGAGTTTATACCAAATTAAATCTATTGTAATCCAATTTTAAGCTAAAATAAAGTTACAATATCGATACCCTTAGCCAGGGCAAATGAGCATAATAACAAGAATATATATAATTTAAATCACAAAATAATTAGGATAAGTATCTAGTTACCAGTAGATCCGCCCCTGGTTACCAGTGGGCATGCAAGTGTGTTGCACCTTCAGTATGCAGGTTGAAGCATTTTGCAAGTATTTGATGGAATGAATTGTATTACTTTTATATTCAGCCAGTCTCTAACTATTGTTTTTGTAAAAATTATAATGGTAAAATTTGAGGTTTGATTATTTCATATTGAAGTAATCCTATTCTTCAAGGATATAATTTGCTTATTTCAACTTAAGGGCGTCTAATTAACTCAATAAATAGTTTTGCTTGTGCGTTTGACATGTTATAAGATGCATTCTTTGTCCAATACTCCAAGAATATAATGTTTGATACATATGGATATTTCATATGATATCATTGTTTTCTTCAGTGGCATTGTCACGCCCCGATTTTCGAAGAAAACGAAAATCCTAAAAATCCACGTAGGATTATCCATTTCCCCCAAAACTCGGGACGTGAGAATTCAATAGCAACACAGAAACAAATAGCAGCATGAACTAAACATCTGAAACAAATAAAAATCTAACTCGGTGAGACTCTGACGTTGCTAGCTCACTAGCGGAACTCCAGTAACGCAGCTCAAAATCTCTAAACCTGAAAGGCTAATCAGCTACATTCCAAAAGGAATGTACCCAAGAAGCAAAAGCTCACTCGGGTCAGCAATAGAGCTGGTGTGAGAAATCTTCATCCCAAAATCAATAAATCCGCACATAACAACATTAAAATAAACCAAACAACAAATAACCACACCATCAGGTAGTTCTTCAATGAGGCAATGATGTTATCATCCTAATAAATAAATATGCATTATTTATTACTAATAAATAAAATTTATGAGTTATCAATCTTCATAACTGCAACAACAATATAATTCATAATCATATTAGATTATTATTGAAATATTAAACAAACACATTTTTCTACCTTTAGGAAGACGTGTAGTTCTCATTCAATGGTTGAATGAGCATTTAGTTTCTTCCTTTAAGGTAATCATGCACAAACACCAAAAGAAATCTCGCTACTTTTCCACAATCGCACTCATCTCCTGTGCCGAACACACCTCACCCAAGTGTACCTCCCTTGCCTTCGAAACCACTCGGAGCGTACATGTTCCAAGTGGGGTGCCACCTCGAGGAACATGTCATCACACCCGAAGTTCGATTCATGGCAAACATTCTTCCTAAATCTACACGTACAACCGAACACACATGGAACGGTGCACCGATATGCAAGCAAGTCTGCATACCCATAATATCACACGTATACAAGGAAGTCTGTATACAAAAATTTCTTTTCTTTTCACATTCTTTTTTTTTTCGGAGTTGTGGAAAAAAGCATAAAAATAAATAAATCCTCAAAACTCTTTTATGGTGACGCTTTGTCAACCATAAATAAATCAATCACAGTATCCACCATTCTTTTGAGGAACAAGTAATATTTGACACATTGCCAGTTCACATATCTCATCTATTTGCATCATATGAAAAACAATATGCATACCAATTCACATAACAATACAAATACTCAAGCTAAAACAAGTGCTCAGTTAAATTCTAGCCAATAACTATTATTAGAAAATTTTTCTTCT
This sequence comes from Berberis thunbergii, assembly GCA_003290165.1. Lineage (NCBI taxonomy): Eukaryota > Viridiplantae > Streptophyta > Magnoliopsida > Ranunculales > Berberidaceae > Berberis > Berberis thunbergii. Next base: position 79,571 of record QNQO01001365.1, on the reverse strand, counting down.
AGACCTAAACTAATTAAGGGTTTAATCATACCTAAAGCTGATATAGACAAGACATTATCCCATAAGCTAACACTTCTAACAAGTTGCAGAGAATGACAGAGGCAACAAATGCTGTCTAGAATGAAATGTTGAACTTACGAGCGCTACCAAAAGGGTACAACACTGCTTACAATGTCAAGTTGAAGCCAAGTTAACTAGCAGAAACTGAAAAGTAAATTCTGGTGGTACTGTTATCTGCTAATCTATTACTATTATCTCCCAATATACATGTGTTTTATGTCAGAGTGTTCAAGCTAGTATATTAATTCCTCTAATTCTGGGTTTAGTGTCTCAGATCACCAATTCTTTCTTTGATCTAGTTCAAATGACAGCCATGGCATTTCCTTGCAAATAAAACTGAAGGCATGATCACCCAATACCCAAATGAGACTCGCAACGCAGAAAACATCTAAACTATTGGTAGTTCGGCTGACCAACTGGCCAAAATGAGTGCTAGTGCTACCTAAAGGCAGACCTACTGTCACGCCCCGATTTTCGAGAAAAACGAAATCCTAAAATCCACGTAGGATTATCCGTTTCCCCAAAACTCGGGACGTGAAATTCAATAACGACAGAGACATTTAGCAGCAAAGACAAAGTATATTTTAGAAAATATGAACCAACTAAAATTTAATACAAAAATCTAACCAGGAAAAACTGACGTCGCTAGCCCCACTAGCGGAACTCCCGTAACGCTGCTCAAAAGTCTCTGAACCTGAAAAGCTAATCGGCTACATTCCCAAAGGAATGTACCCAAGAAGCAAAAGCTCTCTTGGGTCAGCAATAAAGCTGGTGTGAGAAATCTTCATCCCAAAAACAATAAAATCGCACGTGATAAACATCAAGCGAAACACAAACAACAAACCATCACACCAATAGGTAGTTCCTCAACGAGGCAAAGGTGTGATGCAAGAAAACACAATCCAAAGAATTTAGTTCCTCAACGAGGCAATCATATCATCATCTCAATTAAGTAAAAATGCATTACTTACCCTATAGGAGTCGACTATGGCAAGTCTAACCTGCAGAAATATTAGTGGACTTGCCATCCTGCATAAAAAGAACTAGAAACAATGCAACGTCATTTATTCTTTGTATTTGAATTCGGTTCATCTTTTTAACGGATTGATCACTTAGACGATACCACATTCGCACCACTTCCGTGCCGAACATACATGCCCGTATGCCTCTCTCATATAAAGGAGGACTACTCCGTCATCCATGCCTAAGTGGGGACATCACATACAGGCATGCATCGCGGATACCCCTAACTATATGAGTACCAAAAGCCACCATTGTGCTATCAATGCGCATAACTCACGTCACATTTTTTACGGATAAATATCAAAGCCTATTTTAGGCATACAACTTCACCACATTTCCGCAAGACTAACCCGAAGGTTATTTTAGTTTTTCTAGTAAGAAATGAGTGCCCCAACTCCGCAAGACGACCCGCAGGTCATTTAGTTTCTCTAGTAAGAGAGGGGAAATAATAAACCAAAGAGATGTGGTAGTTCTAAGTGATACAAGTCCAAGTGGTTTATATTTTCAGAAATCAAGGATTACCAATATCATTTATTTTTGATAATTCAATATTCCTCCACAATGACATTTTGTCATTCGTAAATTGATTCACAATCTATTCACCCACATTTTTGGGGAAAACATAGCATATACATCAATCATGCTTTATAACAACATGGCAATCAAGCCACTCCTTGATTCAAATATTCAATATTTTCATAATGCCTAAACACGTCAATATGCATACAAATCTCCAAATTTATCACAATGCATTAATATTCATAACCATTCAAACACCAACCAAACAAAATCACACCCAATCAATAAAATGGTAAACATGGATGACCCCAAACATGAACAAAATAAACAAAGAAAGCAAACTCATTCTCACAGACAAAACTCATTCTATTTTGTAAATTGGGAATATTCTATTTTCAAGAACAACATGAACCAGCCACCCAATCAACAAATCAAACAATCCAACAGATTATCTAAAAAGGGTACTATTTAATATATACTCTACTCATCAAAAGATAACAAGTGGAACAAGAAACAAGTAACACAGCATCGGTAAACTGATAGAAAATGACTCAAAGTAGAAGAGAAAGAAATGAAGAAACTCACAGATTTCGCAAAGAATCCACGCAATAACTCTTCATAGTCAATGCCATCACCATTCGCAATTACATTGCTAAGAGCATCTGGGAGAACCCTCCAAAACTCAGCAACAAACTCGGTATCACACTTCTAATTCCAAATGGAGAGTAATGATCGACACCCAATAAGAGAGCAATATCAAACTTGAACACTTGTCTATATACTGTGCAACCCCACATTTCCTATATATTATAACTAACAGGTCTTTCACATAGCATGTTGGTAGTAGAAAACTTGAGCAACCACCATGGGCCACATCAAGTATTGACTACATGTGACTACGTTTTCAAATAGGTAAGGCATGGGACTCCTCCATTCCAGGATACAACTAAATGTATTAACCAGCTGCGAGCTTCTTTCAACATACCTAAATTGCAGAACCCATGAATCAAAGAAGTATAAGTAACGACATCAGTTAAAACACCCTTATCAATCATTCCTTGGAAGAGGCCAACAGCTTCCTTAACCCGATTTCCCTTGGTAAGCTTGTCAATGATTATGCTGTAACTGAATTGATCACAGGGATATCCATAATCACCAATTTTGTTAAACATAATGATGGCTTGGTCTAATTTATCATTCATACAGAGGCCCTTGAGCAGAGTATTTATTGTAACAGCATCTGGGTGAAACCCACGCTTGAAAATGTCTCCAAGAACAGCAAAAACCAAAATCAATTCTACCCAATCGACCGTAACAATTGATGAGTGCGTTAAGGGTCGAGATATCCAGTTGAATACCTAAAGAAGAACCCATCATCAATCTGAACAAAGACAACACAGTGGGATACCGTTTCATCTTGACGAGGGTTCCTAACAATTGATTAAAGGGGTAAATAGGGGGTGTGGGTTGAATCTGAACCAATTGATCAAACAAACCCCATTCGCATCCTTCATATCTCCATCATCCACTTGAAGCTATACAAAGGGAGCTTTGCCCCTTGAACACAGCAGCTGCGAAGACAGTTCCGACCACAACCAGTTGCAAATGGCGGCCTCCATCAGCACTGAATCGCCTCCATCAGCCCTGATCGCAGTCCGTCTCTCCTCTCTCGCTTCTCGTTTTCGTTTCACAATTTGCCGCCATCGAAAAGAAAACACAAGGGAAGGAGAAGGAGAAAAAAAAGAAAGAATAGGGTTTTTTTCTCTTTATGTAGTGTGGGTGGCTATTCGCCCTCACTAAAATTTTGAGAACACCCGCCCTTAAACGCCACCAAATAAAACCCTAATTTCGAAATTCACATTCAATTAAATGTACCCCTATTTTATTTAATTAAAAATAAAATAAATTATCTTTATGAAATTTAGGGGTGTTACACCTACATTATAACATAACCAAAGCTTAAATGGTCAAGCATTGCTTCACAACAATGAGGTTCTCTGTGCAAGTCCAAGATAGGAAAAATCCAAACTACTACACTCAACTATTTGAACCCATCACTCAAGTAAAGTTTATAGGTATGCCAAAACAGAAATGCACATCAAAAATCCAAATCCATCAAATACCATAAGCAACTCACCTAACTAATTGAATCCATTAAAATTTCAAGAAAACTAAAATGCACAAAGAAACAGATCAAACACATTCGTTGTAAACACCCCCCATCTGATGATCAATTTTAAAAGGAAAACAAGGTTTGATTTACTCACTGATCAGCAACATGGATTTGGGAACAATTACTTGGCTTGCTAATCCAGTTAAATATACATTGCATTGTTCATTTTATTAAACCACACTACAATAAAGATTTTGTCAACAGCATACTTCATTTTCCTCAGAGAAATTCTAACAAGCACTCAAGGTACATACAGAAAACAAAACATTTATCAAAATGGAGGGATTCAGATTCACTCACCAGTGCTTAAGAAGATTAAGCAAACAGCAGAGTCGACCCAGACATGGAAATCAAATCAGACTTGGAAGCTGTGACAAACCTCCTTTATCCAAGCAAAGGGACTCCTCAGGTTCGTTATGCCGCGACAAAAAAAGTTAATAATGTCCAGAAGAATGTAAAAGCATTGCTCCCACTCGTCATGCTTATTCAAGGTCCAAACCCCTATCTCCCTGTGTGTCACCTGAGTGTAACAAAGCCTGTTTTCATATAAGCCGACAGCTGAACTTGCAATCACAGCCACCATGGCCCTTCGCTTCTCTCCATCAGACCCTTTTTCAGCCAATCACATAACCTTTCACGCACAGACCTTGCTTCCATCGTACCCATCAATCGAACAACCATCTTGTCTCCTTTACAACCCATCGAACAACCCCTTTCCCTCTTCACCTCAATTGGACACACAGTCCCTTCTCGCCAGCCACGACCACAACAACGCTCGCCTAATCGCATGCCCAACACCACATCTCCAGCAGCCTCGCCTTCCATTTCTTCTTCGCACAATCTTCATCTCTTCCTCGGCTAATCTTCATCTCTCTTTCGCCTGACCTCTCTTTGTCACTGTCGCCAATAGGTCGACTCATGCACACAGTCGGAGCAGCTTGTATAGTAGAAGCAGAGATCGTGAGGAGGAAGGAGGAAGAAGGGGAAAAAGGAGAAGGAAGGAGAAAAGAAAATGGAAGGAATAGGGTTTTCTCTTTATAAGGGGGTGGCTATTCGCCCCCACCGAACTTCCGAATGCACCCACCCTATTTCACAAAATAAAAACCCTACTTATTAGTTTAATAAAAACCCAAAACCAAGCCCAAATACAACTTAGTAGCAACCCATCAACATTAGGGTTTACAAAAGAAATTTTTATATTTATTTAATTAGGCGGGTATTACAGGCATTTGGATTGAATATAGTGAATGGATTCTCAAAAGCAATCAGTTTGTTTGATAAAGTGTGTTTTGTTGAAATAGTGTGGGATTTTCACGGCATTGGAGTACGCGATCTCAAAGGGATACTTTGAAAACTTGATTGTCGATTGGAAAATTTTGTAATGGCAAATGACTAGCTATTGAGCTTTGGGAGTTTTCTTGTATACTTGTATTAAGCTTTGTTTTTCGTGATCAATGAATTTTTACCTTCTCTAAGGATCATTTGTTTGTTTTTCATTTAGTTTGAGCTTGTTACTCTGTGAACAAAATTATCTCATCTTCTTTGGCTAATTAAAGTTTTGTTCTATGACCTCCAGGAAGAAAATTGGAGACATTCCAGAGGAAAGACGATACCGGTTTGTCACGAGCCATCTAGCATAGTTTTCTCTAGATACCTCCGGAAGGTTCTAGAGTGTAGGTGACACTATATGTGTTGACACACTTTTTTTTATTAGAATAGAGTGTCGTTGTTGCATAGTTTAAGAGTATTTTATTTGAATGTGTGATTGTAGAAACGGTAATTATTACACATTAAGTTTTTCTAGATTTTGAGTTTTTAATACCTCTTTTCTTGTCCCAATTCAATACTTTTCTTGAATTTCTGACCATCTGGTGTGGATGCTGTTCAGGACCATGGCCTATTTCTTGGATAAATTTCTTTAAGAAGGTACACTCTACTCTCTAGTTTGTAGTGAGCCCTTAAAGTTAAAATATTTTGTTATTCTCATAATTTGTTGTTTTATTTATATTACATATTTTCATTTGATCCTTCATGCATTTCAGACCATATTTCGCTGTAAAGATGGGCGGACTTGTGGAAGGATAATTCTTGGTACGTGTGATTTCGAAATATCTATTTTTATTTCTCCTAGACTCCTGAGAAAAAGTGTTACTGAAATTGTCTGTTTCTGAAATTCAGCTGTATATGTTGTATCTCAGTTTTTCACATCGAATCTAGAAATACAGATCTATGTTGACTGCCTTAATATTTTGCTTCCATATTATGTACAATAATTTTACTGAATCTGCATATCCAATCTTGTGAGGAGAATGTGGTGTCTTACTTCAAGAAGCATGATTTTGGGGTGGAGAAATGGGGATTGTGTTTGTTATGCATTCACTTTGATTGTATTGGAAGGACAAAGGAGTGGGTGAAAAGGGATTTTGGTGAAGTGAGAATTTGAGGTCATCTCCTTAAGGCCTCGGCTTCTGAAGATGGGTTTTCATTGGGGTTCTTAAGGATATCTTAGTACCGTACTAGTTGTGTGTCTAGGTTCATGCCAGGAAGGATATGAATAAGACCCTGATATGACTAATTACGTGGATCAGTGTATTACATGTTATTTGGGTAACATAACTGTTCAATTTTAATTGGGTCTTATTTCTTCCGGAAATTATTCTCACTTGTCATCATATAATATATCTCGTTCAGGTAGCTTCTTGCATAATATGCAGATTATTATTATTGGGTTGAGAGTTGAAGCCTTCTGTAGTAATGCATATTAATGATGGCTAGAACTCAGTTTAACCATTGGCTAGCACATTCAGGTGGTCCAGTTCTTTCTGGAATTGCAAATTCCTAGTCCATTGTACTTCACCGTGAGAAAACATGAGGAAGTGATGGCAACTGAACAACCTTGCGACACAGCATATGAATTTGGTGATGGGCTATTGGATCTAAAAGATTTCCCAGGAGGCTTCCCAAGACCAGGTGAGTTTGTTTCTCTTGTCTAGTAGTTAAATCCCACCCAAGGTCTAAACTTCACGGTTTGCAAATTCATATGCTGATTTGCATCATATGTTCTTTACCTTATTTGTTAGGCAAGTGATGTGATTAGTGTTGCATGGATCTCACTATTTTTTTACAAACCCCTTGGTTGCTATTAATTTGTTTTAAAGGTAAAACCCCAATGGTTATTGGGTTATTCTGTTCATTTTTCTTGTTATGCTGATGGTGTGCCCAACATGGGTCTATTGGTTATTATTTTTATTTTATTTTATTTCATCTTTTTTTTTATGTTTTTTTTAAGGCAACAAAGTATGTGATAAATATGGTATGTAGCTATGCACTTCTTGAAGTAAGCAACTTTGTATACAAATTAGGGGTGCTTCATACATTAGCCTTAGGAGTTTATATAAGTTCTAAAAATATATAAAATTGCATACAGCTGATATCTTGTGGCTGTAGTTTATTGGTAAGAATTCCACGTTGTGGCCGTGGATACCTGGGCTCGAATCCCAGCTTTTTTGCTTGTTTATCTTGTCTGTTTGTTTTCGTTGGGCTCGAATCCCAGAATTTCTCCTCCTCTGGCATAACAAAAATGACCAGATCTCTCCATTTTGTTTTCAAGTCATCAAAATTTTGTTGACCTAGATAATATGTTAGGATGAATTTTGTTGACATGGTCGTCACTTACAAATGAAGTTATTACCTAGATAATATGATAGGATGTAGCGATGACACTGTATACCGTGTTTTGGAAGTTTTATTTTGTATTGATATTGGGGCATTGGGCCTTTGTTTTGCAACTAGGAAGATTGGTATAATAAAAGCTTAGATACTTTTTTCAGAAATTGCATTTAAGATTCTATAAAGAACTGTGATGTACCACATTTTCATTTGCAGTGAAGCATCCCTAGCCTTTCGATGATCATGTGGTTGTGTATATACGTAATGTGGGACCAGGTGTGTTAGTGGGGCAAGGATGGCAGGAAGGGAAAGTCCTGGAGCAAGTGCCTAAGAAACTCTGTGGTGAAATTATAATGGTAAAAGATTATGCAGCCTTGGAGAAAAATTGCTGAGAAGTTCAGAGAAACTTACTAACCTGTCATTGTGCAAGGTCTTCTCCAGATATCCTTGATAGATTTTAAGGACTTGAGCAAGTTGTTGTTACATTGTTCGAAGGAATGCATTCCCGACCTCTCATTATTGTAGAATTCTCCTCTTTCTAAGGTTGAAGTGAATGTTGTTATACCTCTGAGAATTATGGAGTCTGTATCTTATGCTTAATTTTGAATTTTCACAATTTTGATGAGATACTATACATTTATGTTTGGGAGGCCAAAACTTGCAGCACCTCTTATGGGAACTAGGATTCCTTTCTTGTCCTCGCACTTGCACGAGGACAGAGAGTTCATATTCAGGGCCAAGGTTTTCATCCTTATAAACGCGATATATGACTTGCTTGGGGATCCTGAATTGCTGGCTTAGTATCAGTTTTAAAATGATATTGTCCTGCCATTGAAAGTATCCAGAGCTCAGTGGCTTGATTCAATGCCAAATTAAACTACGATATTTTTTTTATTACTCCTCTTTTATTGACAAAGGGTAAATCTTCTCGGCATCATTCTCCAAGCAAATTTTCAGGATTATGATTCTACATAAATAAGCAATAAGCATATTGTACCAACTTTACAACATCAACCATCACCCTCTGATGAGGACAAAGACCAAGACAAATAAGAAACCCAATACCACGAGGCAGGTAGGAAACATGAAACTAAAACTGACGTATTTCATACTGTGATGCGCTGACATGTGTCTAGTTACTGCAGCGGATAAAGCAGACATGCCTAAAAAAGTAACACTTGCATAGTAGAAGAATTTCTGGCTTGAATTTCTAGTGTCCACTTGCGTAAAAGCCAAGGCTCCGCCACCACCAAAAGTCATGATTGCATGCATGATTTTCTTGATATTTGCTCTGGTGCCGGAATCTTCAGGGTCCTGCAGCCAGACTCAGTCAGGTTCAGTAACAATTGAAATCCTTTGTTATTCAAACTATCAAGTAAAAAGAGTTGACTAGCTACTTAAATTACATTTACGTTCAACATCATTTATCTCTCACACCTGAGTTCCACAAGCCTAATAATTAACTCGTCATTTTATTGATTGAAGTAGAATAACACGTCTAACACACATGGTATATATATATTTGGTGAAAATTGGAAGTACGGATCATACCGCGGGTACTCTTGTAATTGTGTTGCCACTCTCTTGACCGAGAGTCTCCTCCTGATAAAAATTGGAGTTAGATTCACATTTATATTTCACATATAGTGATGAAAAAAGCACTGACATATCAAGAAAATTGAATGACCATAAAAGTTGCAATGCATTCAACAGTTTAGAAAGTATAGATTTCACTCATTAAAAAAATGGTATAATATTTGGGAAGCATAGGAAGTGCATACATACTATTCACAGGGGTTTGTCGATGAATAATTGGAGGAATTAGATCAGCATTAACCACAACGACAATCTTCTTTTGAAAATTTTAGATTACTACGACATGCATAAATATGTACAATCAAGAAAGCCATTAATGGTTACGTACCCGCAATTGCGAGTTAGCATTGCCAGCCATTTTATGTCCTGCGAAAAAAAAATAATAATAAAAAAATATATTAATTGAAACATTAAATAAATAAATAAAAGAAGTAAATAGTGAAACTGATTTGGGGAAATCTAATAACCACTGTTAATGTTAAAAAAAAAAAAAAAAAAAAAAGTAGGGATGTCAATGAAGAAATAACACATTTGACCACCATATTGAGAAGTAGGAATGTCAATGGGATGGATTTGGATCCTGACGTTACAAAAATTATCTGGGAAAAGTTAGATGTTTAATCTAAAATCAGATCTTACCAAGTCTACTTTAACTAAATTAAATAAGAATCAAGAAAAATAAATTAAATAAGTATCAATTAGGTTTGTTTTGTTAACTAAATCAAAGGCCAAAACAAAGTTTGCAGCCAGTAGTAACCCAAATCGACCCAAAACTTCAGTCATATTTCTTCTTTAGCTCTTATTCTTCACATGCGAGCGGATCGAAGTCGAGTGGAGCGGAACGAAGCGGGTCAGAGCAAGTTGTCGAGAGTTCTTACCCTCGCTCCTTAGAATTTTTGAATTTAATAAATTAAATAAGTATCAATTAGGTTTGTTTAATTAACTAAATCATAGGCCAAAACAAACTTTGCAGCCAAGAGGAATAATTAAAAAGGTTTGTTTAATTAATTAAAAATGTTGGTTTGCGGATCGAAGTCGAGTCGTCGACAGTTCTTCTTCTTCTTCTTCACATGAGAGGTTGTTGGAGAGGCGATCGTTAAGGAACTCAGACAATGAAATGCATGAGTCAGCAAACTTGAATTTAGCAACCATAATTGGAACAGAAAAATAAAAGGGCAACAAACAATTAAGATATTTAAGCATTACTAAAATTGTTTCTCACCTGACCTTTGGGTTCTCTGTTCTTTCTAAAATTGTTTTAAGGGCGGAGCTTTTGGTAGAGATGTAATTGCCTTTGGGTTCTCTGTTCTTTCTAAAATTGTTTTGGTAGAGATGTAATTGAAGATACATTGATAACGTGTTTTTCTACTGACAAGGACTTGCTCGACTTGCTCTTGCTCGTCCAGATAAGGACCTTGCTATGCTCTTGCTTTTGGTAGAGGACCTTGCTTTGTAAAATTCTGATCGTCCAGATAAGGAAAAATTCTGATCGTTTTGCTATGCTCTTGCTTTTGCTAGAGGACCTTGCTTTGTAAAATTCTGATCGTCCAGATAAGGACCTTGCTATGCTCTTGCTTTTGGTAGAGGACCTTGCTTTGTAAAATTCTGATCGTCCAGATAAGGACCTTGCTATAACGACCTTGTGTTTTTCTACTGGGCACGAGCTTGTGTTTTAAGGGCAGGGCTTTGCTTTTGAATCTATTTTTCTACTATTTTGGATGAGGAAGACATTGACGACATTTTGTATTGCACCTAGATTTTTGGATAATGCGATTCACATGGTACTATATTGTCTTTGTAGATTCAATTTCATGTACATATATAACACATCTCATTCTCTCACTTACACGATATGGGACTATAATCTCTCATTGGTAGTTTGCCCAATCATTATTGGGATCCACGGGCCTATTAGGCTTCGCCATCGTGAGCCTCTCCCGCATCAGGTCAGCCCAATACCATCTATCGTCCTAAAGATTGGCCATTTCCAACATGTTGAATTGTAGTTTGGGAGAAAAAAAAAAACCGTCATTAAAGTGCTTAAATTTAAGAGTACAAGTCAGAATATGCTTACACATGACATTTCAGTGCATTCTATATTGTGTATACATCTCTAATTGATAAAATGAGAAATCATTGATGTCTCTAAACGTTCAAACTATTAGAGAGTGTGAAATTTCTACCGAGCAAATAGATGCTACTATGGGTATTAGGGCTGACAATGATACCATATCAAATCCGATATGTATAGATTTTGATTCTATCAGATCCATATTAATGAATGGAACCCAGTTTCAGAATACATAAGTCTATCTCGAAACCATTCAGATCAGATCCGAAGCTAATCAGGTTTATTGCCAGCTTATTAAAATGTTAAAATTATACTAATTAAAAATAATTAATTAATACGACATATTAATTCCTTATGAAAACAAATAAAATCATGTGATATACAAATGTAACCAACAAAGATTCGTAATTGAATTATCTAAAAGTTTCAATAAGATTCTAATAACTAAATTAACTAATAAAGGTAGCTCATATGTAATGAAACTGACGAAATCAAGGCATAAATTGGTTGAAAAGTATAGTCAGTGTTAACGAGGTTGGTTTCCACCACCACATGCTGGCAATAGCAATGGCAATTAATTATGAAATCCACTTGAAAATTGCAACGGCAATGGGAATGACAATTAATTATGGAATCCACTTGAAAATGTTTTGAAATGAGCACATTATAATCATTTTACTAAAGTCGCGTAGAATGATAATTTTTTTTTGTAGGTATCTGGGATACCTCACAGTGCACTCTACGAACATAAATGTTTTTCTTGTTATGCGCGACTTTAGTAAAATGACTATAACTTGCTCATTTCAAAACATTTTCTAGTGATTCAAGTTGTGTTTATTAGATAACTGAGATTACTACAACTTTTGTGTTTGATCAACTTGAGAATCGGTCTCGATCGAGCACATAAGTTGGCCAAAAGTCAGGAACACTATTCCGTTTTCATTTTTTGGACAGATTTGCACGACTTTAGTAAAATGATCATAACTTGCTCACTTCAAAACATTTTCAAGTGATTCAAGTTGTCTTTATTAGATAACTCACAGTACTACAATTTTCGTGTTTGATGAACTTGAGAATCAGTCTCAATTGAGGGTTTAAATTAGTCGAAAGTTACCCTTTATTTTTTTTGAGTTTAAGTTTCTATGTTGTGTTAAATTATGCATATGTATTGAGTTTGGGTTTAAGGGTTTTGACTTTGAAGGAATTTCGAGAGTTTTCGAATGAGAGAGAGAAAATTTGCAAGTGATTTGAGTGTGATGAGAGATTTTGAAGAAATTTGGAATAGGAGATTTCGAATGGGGAGGGATGAACCATTGTCGATTTGAATAATGAGGGGAAAAATGAATGATTTTTATTTATATAGGTGGTGTGAGAAAGTTAAAAAAAAAAAAATCTAAATGATGGTGTAAAAAGAGGATATGATGGCGCAAGGTAGTCGTTGCCTTCATATAAACTTAATTTGACATTAAGGGTGTGTTTGGTTGTATGGAATCCTATGCCATGAGAATCCATGAGGGGAACCCTACATTTTAGGCTAAGTTGATATATCACTCCACATCTACCATTTGACCACCATTTGATTTTGTGATCAATGGTGAGAATGAAAGTCTCATGAACATGGAAATCTCACTCCTTGATCCCCCAAGGCATGTGATTCTTATGTTCATGGGACTTTCATTCCCACCATTGATCACAAAACTAAATGGTGGATGTGGAGTGATACATCAATTTAGCCTAAAATGTAAAAGTTCACTCATGAATTCTCATGACATAGGATTCCATGCAACCAAACACACCCTAATGACTACATCCTGAAATTATGATGTGGCAGTGTGACTACGAACTATTTTTTCACGGAACACTTGAAGTTCAATTTTCTGGTTACTTGTGATTATAACTGATTTTACAAATTTGATATAAAGGTCAATAAAATATTTTTTCTAGAAGATCATACTTTACCCAAATTTGATATAGCTTCAGATTTTTTGCTTTTTCTAGAAGATCATATTTTACCCAAATTTTTTCTTGGATATGATTCTATAATCCAATTGAAGCGAAATCCAACACCGACCAACATATAAGCTACTTAACACCCTACCATAGTAGATCAAACAGTTCTTTAAGCTATATGTATCTTTCCAAACGAGTCCTTCTAGGGGTCGAGGGAGGCAGTGAGGGATGAGTGGTAACCATTCATTCATCTCGAGATAAATGCATTTGTCTCAAAATGCAAGATGTCACTTATCTTGAGGCGAATGCCATTCATCCCTCACCCCTTTCCCTCGTTCCCTCTCTCGACCCCTAGAATGTTCGCTTCCCAAACTGTAATCAATACTAGTTCTTCTTCAACTTTTAAATCTATAAAAATCAAATCTTGACTGTCAGATCAAATGCTACCCCAAACTCAACCCTTCTCTGCCCACCACCTCCCATCCCTCCTCCCCTCTTTCCACTTTCCAAACCAATCTCCTTCTCAACTGCTCTCTCTTCAATCTAACCCATCAAAAGACCAAATTTTGGTCCTTCTAAGAGGACCCCATTCCTCAGTAGGGGTGGGCACGGTTCGGTTCGGTTCCAAATTTTGAGGAACCTAACTCGAACCGTTTAACATTTTATCGGTTCCGATTCGGTTCGGTTCCTCTATTTTGAACGTTGGAACCGAACCTAACTCGAACCGTTTACAGCGGTTCGGTTCCTACGGTTCCAAACGGTTCCTTGAAACAAATATTTCTCATTTCATTAACCACCTTGCCTTTAAGATCAAAATCTCATAAACAAAATAATATTATGAAAGAGATAAAAAACAAAGTATATAAGCACAAGAACTATTGATTCAGGTTCAGAGTCAGAGGTTCCTAAACTGCTAGAAGAGCTAGAAGCAACAAATTCTAATGTTTCTAATGCATAGTTACAAATTCTAAAATGCATCAGCTCCGGTTATTTTGGGGGTGAGCATTGGAGATGTCTTCAAAACCTCATTATCATGTACTCTTAAAGGAACAATACAAGTATTTAACCCTAGACTCTGTGTTGTAAACTCAGCCATGTAACCTCCACACGCTCTTTCTTCATCACTATCGAAAACAATAAGATAGTCCAACAATTTGAGAATCGCTTGACTTTAAAACTAAAGCTATCTGACAGATATGAATCATATGATATGTGACCTCGCAAATAAAAATTGTAGTCCATTCCAGTGACTGACCTCCTATGTTCTTAAGGTGCATACAATTTGGAGAGCTCTTCCGAAAACTCCTTCCTAATAATTTCTCTCTTGAGCTTGAGCGCAGCAGTTACCAAACCAGTTTCTGGCGTCCATGCATTTGAAAGCAATTTGATCTTTGCAGGGATTTCAACCTCTCCAAGTGTGCATTCTTCGCAGACTGAAGAAATCAAAAAACGGTGAACAAAAGTAAATTTTTTTAAAGATATCACTAATAGAACTTATCTAATCCAATAATATTCCAGTGTAGTGTCATATAACAGAAACAAAGTCAAAAGATTTACACTCAGAGAGCGTATGAGATAATAAATGAAATGGAGAAACTTTACAATGCTGACTTAGGAGAATGTCTATTATTCTTTTGAGATAAAAGAAAGAGTACCTAGAAGAATATTTTTTATAATACAAAAGTTTTAAATTTTTCCTAATGAAGCATCAAAACCAAGTGCTAAACATGAGTTATATGTGTACACAATCAGTACCCCCACTATAAAAAGAAAACCATTATCCCTGTGAGTTTATATTTGTATCATATGAAACAAGGATATATATGTGTGGTCTTTCCAAAAAGAGCCCACTATCCCTCTGTGGGTCGCATCTAACCATGGATGCTTTCCAAGAGGGAGACGAGGAGGTAACCACAGTCAAGACTCTGACTCGTAAGGAAAGTACCAGGTTATTGAGATTACTTTTTGTGTCTATGGATATAAATTATTGCTGAGAAAAACTATTGACAGAATCTGATCCTTGAGGAAATACTAGAAAGTGCAGGGAGGAAAATATGAGCTACAAAGTTAGAAGACCCGACATCAAAAGATGGAAAAGAAGAAAAAGTCGAGATGGCAGGCAAACCTTTACAAGTGATCCATGAACTTCCTTCACAGTTTGTTCTTTTTTACACAAGTCTGCAAAATCATCGTAAGTGATTCCACTCTTTGCAGCCCACTCTTCCAACGCATGTTGTGAGGCCACCACAAGAGCCACACAGTAACTATGGAATGGATCGGCATGCAACATGATATTGTCCACGTATGGGTTCACACTGAGAGCAGCATCCACCTACAGGGAAAATAAAAACAGTTTTCAAAGGAGGCATTATAATCATTAAACTTATATTGATGTAAACTTGGAATGTACAACTGAGATTACATGAAAACTTTCCTCATTATACAAATGGAGACAATGGCATGCTCCTAATGAACCATAAAATACTGAGAGGATAAACCCCTTCGCTACAACCAAGCCACGCCGCAATGAAACTATTTCTACTTTCTACTCAAAAACACGTTAGGATGCTTAAAAAAGTAAGAACAAAATGAAAGTTGATACGAGTAATGAAAACAATATAAAGAGAAATTTGAGGGTTTTTTAATTCAATTACTAAAGTGAGAATCAAATCCGTACCAATTTCTAAATCATGCCATGGATGAGCAGCCACTGACCTTCGAGACATTGAAGAGAGGATTCTCTCATTGAGGGCAACATGACAATCGCCATGCCCACTTCCCTGTCCATCATTGCCAACCATGTTCTTTTCACGACTAACAAAATATAAACACAAAGGTATATGTTAAAGTACAAAATCGATCACAGCAGAATTCAGGTGAAATATGCTATATAATCTGCTCCTAATTAGCACAAGGATCACATAGACAGATTACTATGGCTATATAACAGTTGGGTATTTCACTATGTGCAAATGGCAGCTTATACTGCCAGCAGACTGATCATTGAGAAGCTTCAGAAATTTTTTATGTATTGAAGCAATGAAGCATATCTATTTAGGAATTGTCATTGAACTTAAGGAACTGAAGACTATGAATATGGCACAAAGAAGGTTGTCATTCACTTGTAAGACTTCTCAAGTGAGAATTCAAAATATGTTCAGGTCTTGTCTTCTTCATCAACTATATATATATATTCAGTTTTTCTTGATATACTTACTTCTCTTTGATTCATTTTTGGGTGAATTGGGTTTGTTTATTGGTTTTCAGGGATTAATACATTACACACTGAAAGAGTGAGTGGTTCTCTATAAAGAAGGTAAACTAATCTTGTTTTTTTCAGGAAAAAAAAATCTAGTCTCTCTTCATTATTTCAAGAGGGAGGGATTTTGGACTTGTTAGCTGCAAAACAGAACACCCATTATTTGCAAATCAGAAAACCCTTTATTTTCATTATTTCCTTAGAATCATGAATACGTATTGTAATACATGTTTTCATCATTCAGAATGGCCTACAAAGTTTTCTTTTATTATAATATATATTTATTTATTCGTTTTTAAAGGAGATTGCCTACACTCAAATGATGTTGGGATTTTTTATTATCGCCAATTGTAGGATTCTGAACTCACAAACTGAGGTATTTGAGCTGCAACTTTTGTAATCATTAGAAATGCTAAAACATTCTCATCTCAATAAAAGAAAATGACTCTCTACTCCAATGCATAAAAATGATCAATTTTTGTCACTTTTGTGCATTTTATTGACTTAAGCTTGAATCAACATCAATTTTGATGGTACTGTGAATATCATGTGATGAACAGGTTGGTATTTTTGTATCTGCTTATATCATCATCAATAAGAAGAGGAAAGATGGGAGAATCAACAAGTAACCAATTGGGTGTGATTGGTACGTACCCGTGGTTGCTCGCGAGATGCAGCCTGCTCTGCGGGCCTGCGGCTGCTCTTTGGTCTTTGCCTCTGCGCCTCTTCTGATGTTTGTCAAAGACTCAAAACAAAAACAAGTTGAAGTGTTGAACAAGAACAACTCGTCTCTTGCTCTTCTTTAAGTTCCTTTGTTTTCACAGTGAGGAGTGAGGACGAGTGAGAGAGAGAGTGAGAGAGTCTCTTCTGATGTTTGTCAAAGACTCAAAACAAAAACAAGTTGAAGTGTTGAACAAGAACAACTCGTCTTCTTTTGTTTTCACAGTGAGGCTGAGGAGTGAGGACGAGTGAGTTAGAGGAAATGAGGAGTGAGGAATCTGAGGATTGAGGAGACCTAGGGTTAGGGTACGAAATAGAAAGTGAGAAGTAAAGGAAATAGGGAATTTACTAATTTAGCCTTGGGTATATAAATTCGGTTCCAAACGGATCGGAACCGAACCGTTTAAAAAAACAATTTGGAACCGGAACCGAACCGTTTAAGAACGGTTCCGAAACCGAACCGACTCGTTTAACAATTTTTAATTTCAGAACCAAACCGTTTGGAGTAAAACGGTCCGGTTCGGTTTGGATCCGCGGTTCCTCGACCCGTTTGCCCACCCCTAGTAGTGGTAACAAAAATGTTACTTCAAGAAATAAATATTCACTAAGCAAGGGAAAGATAGCAGACTATTGTTTGGATTCCCAATAAAAGTAACTCAAATTATTTAACTTACAAATATTGATAATACCCATGTAAAGATGAAAAATAAAATTAACTGAGTAATACATATTCAGAAGGGAACATTCAGGGGCGAAGCCAAGAATTTGAGATGCTCCGGGCTGTAAAAATATTTTTTTTATAATTACAATATATGTATTGATGGAAACCATGATGAATATGTTAGAACATCACCAATAGGTCTATATTTCTTCCCTAACAAAAGATGAAATGTCATTTTGTCAAGGAACCATGAATTTTGTTTCCCACAGTAATGAAATTGTAAAATCAGTTGGGAGGTCATCACAACGACACAATACTCTTAGTGGGTACCATTTATCATGTCATTTCTAAAAGTCAGCCCACTCGACTTCATTGTTAGGGGATTTAGTGGCTACCCTTATATTTGCATAAGAAAGTTATTTTTCACACTCTTATATGATGATAATCTTCGCAGCAGTCACAGGCAGCACGCTGATCTCGTCCCGTCCCGAACCCGTTTGGGATGGGACGAGGTCGGGATGAAGTTTTTCCCATCCCATCCCGTCCCGTCTTGATCCCGTATGAACGGGATGAGATAGGGATGGGTATATCTCGTCCCATCCCGTCCCGTTCCCACCCCTACCGGTGAGTCTTCTTCGTTCTCTTTTACTTTTTTAGATTAATCAATTGATTAAGGTTAGAGTTTAATACAAATATAAATCTGAAATATGAAATTTTTATTGTATTTTCATAGGAATTGGTTGAGTTAAAAGAGAAAACCTACAACTAGGTTTTTATTTAAATCCCGTAATAAATACAACTTTGCACAGTCTTAGTATTTTCATTGGATCGAGACAATTTATAGTTCAGAGTATCTTCAAATTAAATCCGTAGATTCATAACACGCGTATGAAAAACAAATCGTTTGTTAGGAGTTCATCCAACGGTTAGATCGCCATCGAGGCAGAAACAAATGTCACCTATTGAATTTTAGAAATTCATGTATATAAAATTTTTGGTAGAAATTAGTGAGTTTTCCTCAATTTTCTTTTCATATATTTTTGCTTGGAAATTTTTTTGTAAGTGATATGGATTTTTTTTTATACCTAATAAGCTTGAAAATTATATTTGGGATGAAGTGGGGTTCGAGAAATCAAGGTCGAAAACATTTTTCAATTATGAGCTAAAACTTGTTTGTGTATTCTATCAGTCTTGATTCTGTACATTTTTTCTATGCTAGTTTTGATTGGGTTCCTTAGAGTTTACTGTATCATGCTATATATCAAAATTTTCCTGTTGGAGTCTAGTTTCTAGAGGATTTTACGGTATCACAATCTGAATTTTGTGCAGAAAGATATACTTATTTTAGTGACAAGAAGTAAATCTGGACGAATGCTGACAGATGACCTATTTTGTTTGTAAAATCTGTAATGTTACAGACATAATCAGGGGGTATGTTATATATGGTTGGAAACCTCTTTGTGTCTACTTTCTATAGCCCTTAACAGTAGTCAATTTGGAGTTCTAATGTGAGAATTATGTATATTTGAGTAATGACTTGTCAAGCTGTCTACTTATGACAACTTGTTCATTTCAGTATTGTTTGGAGGGTTATTTACCCAACTGTTTGGCAAATAAAACTAGGCTAGTTACAACTGAGTTGGGGGTTGTTTAAATTGATTAGGAAGTCAGAAGGCTTGAAGAGCGTTTGACTAGGTTCTGGTTGGGTAGTGAAACTGTAGTTGAATGTTTCGGAGTGTGTGATTTGAATTGTTGCAGCAATCATCTTTCCCAACGCTTCCTTAGATGTGGAATGGGTAGTGGAGTTAAGGATTTCGATTGTTTTATGAATGAATTGTTTTGTTTAATTTATTTTCATGAAGTGGTGATGTGTGTTTTAAGGTCGAAGACTTGATGTATTTTTTTCAAGTACACTAAATATGTAGGAATACAATACTTTTGGTATAGAAAATATATATTGATTGTGTGCTGGTTCAGAATTGATATTGTTGTCTTATTAGCCTGTGACATCATGTAGAATGAATTATGCAGTTTGGGTTGAATGTATTATTACTCATGTCCAGATTGTCAACACTCTTTGTATATTGTCTGAATTATTTTTCTTTACATATACACGAATGAAGACAATGACTACTAAAGATTATGACACTAGTATGAATTGTGTAGTTTGGATTGTTATGCAAATTGACTTGCTAAGAAGTATTCTCGTATTGATTGGGTTTAATCCCTGTTGTGTTATGAAAAATTTATTTATGAAAAATGTTAATTTTCTCAAAAGAATGGTTTAATATTGTGGTTGATTTATTTATGGTTGACAAAGTGTCACCATAAAAGAGTTTTGAGTTTTAGTTGATTTTTTATGCTTTTTCCACAATTCCAAAAAAAAATGTGAAAAAAAGAAGAAATTATTTTAGTACACAGACTTGTTTGTATACGTGTGATATAATTTTGGTATGCAGACTTACTTGCATATCGGGTACGTCGTTCCATGTGAGTTCAGTAGTACGTGTAGTATTTAGGAAATGTTTGCCATGGATCGAACTTCGGGTAAGATGACATGTTCCTCGATGTGACACCCCACTTGAAACATGTACGCTTCAAGTAGCTTCGAAGGCAAGGGAGACACACTTGGGTGAGGTGTGTTCAGCACAAGAAGGGAGTGGGATTGTGGAAAAGAAGCTAAATTTTTGTATATGTGCATGATTGCCTTAATGGAAGAAACTAAATGTTCATTCTGAGAACTACACGTTTTCCTTATGGTAAAATATTTAAATAATGGTGATTATGACTGATTTGAAAATAAATTGTATTTATGAGGATTGATAACTTAGAAATTTTATCCATTAGTTTCTAACCGGTTCATGCAGGATGGTAAGTGTACTAACATTTTTGCAGGACAGACTTACCATGTTTGACCTTTACTTTATGAGTGTTAGTAAAATAAATGTATATTTTAACCATGATAAAAACTTATTAGTAAGAAATGTTTACTTCGTTGATGAACTACAGGTCCTTGAGTGTCATTTGGTTGTTTATGAAATTTAATGTTAAATCATGTAACTTATTTTATTTATAAGGATGAAGATTACTCATACCAACTACCTCGCTGATCCAAGTAAAATTTTCCTTCTTGGGTACGCTCTTATTGGAACGGAGCCATTTGGCCTTTTATCAGGTTATAGAGTTTTGGGGCGACATCTTTTGCGGTTTATTTTTATGGAGCAGTCATCTTCAAAGAGTTACTCGGTTAGAATTTTTGTCTATGTTAATTTTATTTAATGTTTCTATTGTTAAATTTTCACGTCTCAAAATTTGAGAAAACAGATGATTCTAATCCTACGTGGATAAAAAGATTTTTGTTTCCTAAAAAATCAGGGCATGTCACCCTCCCCGCATGTGAGGGGTAAGCTAAAATATAGGGATGGAAAAGACCCTTTCAACTTTAACTTTACACTCATGGATGAAGATGTTCTAAGGAAATTTTAAGTTTAAGCTTAGTTTTAGGATGTAATTAAGATTTCATAATGTCAAATCCAGTTGTTGTTTGGCTTTTTTTTTTTTTTTTTTTTTTGGGTGTCGTGGCTTTCTTTGCTTTAGGAATTTGTCATTTTTTCAATAAAGATCTTCTTATTTGACAAAAAAAAAAAAAATTCATTCAGTTGAATAGTTTAGTCATGGATACATAAAGATATGTGTTTGTTTTGGTTAAGAGATCTCTTAATAAGATGGTAGAAGTCACTAGAGGTCAAAATGTAGTTATTGTTTAGACAAACTTTTTATTTAACATTTTAACGAACATTGACCTGATACAGTGATGGCGTCGTCATTGCATTTGTTGTGAATTTACCATTATAGCCCTGTTGGAATATTTACTATTCAATCAGTCTAGAGAGCTAGGGCATGCCACGTGATGAGAAGAAAGAGTGATTAAAAAAAACTCTATAAATAGAGGGGAAATCGAATGGATTAACAGTAATTCTAGAGGGCCCGTGTTGGTAGCCTGAGAGACTGTTCGGACCCAGATACGTGTTATTTTGAAGTTTAACAAACACTGGGTTCCTACGCCTCCTCTGGAACAAACAACATCCCTACACCAACATAGACACAAGCAACATACAGAACCCAAGTTCATATTTCATTAACAATTTTGCAAAATGCAAGCTAAGTCCCATGAATTCAACATAACTTATACATCTTTTGATGACAAAAGTAACCAAAAAACATTCACAATTATCCTTTGCCTTTCTCTACTCCTCACCATCATCAACTATAATCTCTATTGATTTTGATAAACCTCAAAAGTAACTTCAATGGGTTTGTTAAACAAGAACCCAAAAATAAGCAAAAGAGCTAAACAGAACCCAATCTTTGGTTAAACCCCTTGATTACATATTTCAATCAACCATAAACATATCCACAAGACAAAGCCATCAATAGTACAACTGCTTGCTCTTCCTCTCCTAAATCCATCCTCTGTTTCTCTATGTTAGATCTCTGCATCATCACTTTTCTTCCCAAAGTAAGTAATCCCAATTTTAATGGCACACTCAATTTTTGTTATCGTTCTTCTTGTTTTCTGAATGCCTGAAGAGGCTACTTTTCTTCTTATTCTTCTTCTTCTTCTTCTTCTCCTATATTGATAACTTTTTCTCTATTGCTGATCGTCCTTTGTTGATTCCAATTAGTGCCCTTCTCTTCTTTCTGTATTTGATCCCACAAGCATTACACAAAGATTGCAAAAAAAAGATCAAAATTAGTACACAACACAAAACAGAGAGACCCCATTATAGCATTAGAGGATGAAATCATGAGAAATGGAGAAATGGGGTTTTGAAATTGAATCTCTTCATCTCACCTTAGGACCATCAGGACCTCCTCTCCATAAAGAGGTTTTGGTGGTCTGGCAATCACTACATGTCAAAGAGGAGCAGAGGAGCTTGGCCAGATTCGCAGATCTGCTTGCGCAGAAGAAGCTTGCCAAAGAGGAGGAGATTGCGCAGGAGGAGGAGCTTGCCAGAGGAGGAGGCGCAGGAGAGGTTAAAAGCTTGAGGGAGCTGAGGTGTTGGGTTCACGTGCCAAACACCCTCCCAGGCACGTGCCTGGGAGGGTCCGGACAATCTCCTAGGCTACCAACACAGGCCCTCTAGAATTATTCATGGATTAAAAAATGAATCTTGGAAAATGTGCAATGTAAGAACCTCCAAACCATTAATACCCTTCTCTTCTTCCCTGCATTGCAAGTTAACCCAAATCCAAATGAGCAAGTTAACCCAAATCCAAATGAAAATGTCTTTTTTTTTTTTTTTCTTAATTCTCAAATTCGAAGCAATTCGATTTACTGACCAAAGGGGTTGCTCTCCTTGGTCTCACAAACCATGGGTCGTCGCCGGAATCACCCAGAACCAAACGGAATCAAGGGAAGCTCCGACGAATAAACAGAGACATGGGTTTGAAGGTTTGTCTGTTTAAGAGGACAAAAAATGTCCCTCTTCTTTCTCTGTTGAAAGAAAAATGGGTTTGAAGGTTTGTTTGTTTGAAGAAGCTTTGGTATTTTCTTCTTCTCTATTTGTGGAACACCTCTAAATTTTATAAAGCTAATTTATTTTATTATGAATTAAATAAAAAAAAGTTACATTTAGTTGAATTTAAAATTTTAGAGTTTATTTTTCATGAGTTTTATGACAAACTGCCCTTAGAATTTTAGTGGGGGCGAATAGCCACCCACAATATTAAAAAAAAAAAAGCCATTTCTTTTCTTCTTCCCTGGTGCAACAGAAAGAGAGCAAACTTTGTTTTCCTCATCTCCTTCTTCAGTGACGGCGGATGGCATTGGCTGTGAAGTGTATTACGTTGATCGATTACATCAATTTGAAGTGGGAATGTTGCACGAGATAGTAGTGATGAAGAGGGCTGGTTCGAAGAAGGAAATGAGGTGTTAAGGGACTGTTTAAGGTGTTGTTTGCTTGCAGGGGTATGAAGGGTTGTTTCGGGGGTCTGAACCAGGGCGTGATGCAGGGATTAATCAAGGTTTGTTTCAGATATGATTCGGGTTGCTTCAGGTCTGTTTCAGGGCCAGTTTCAGGTCTGATTCGAGGTATGTTTCAGATCTGATTCGAGGCGTGTTCCAGGGGATGATTGCGAGTATGAGGGGATGACAATGCCATGGTGATGGTTGGGTGTATGCCAGAAGAAATTGAATCAGTGAGTTTTCTTTAATCTCTATCTATTTGATTTGGTGTTTTAGTGTTTTCTTTTTGTTGCATTTAACATCTTCTGAAGTTCACTGGTGTGCTCTTGCACTTGTTATTCATGTATGTGTTTGTTATTCTTGCTATAAATAGAATGGCTATGGTGATAGGCTTGTTGATACAATATACTTTTGATTCAAGAAAATTTCTACTTAGCTTATATCTTTTCACAATCATTCTTGCTGGTTGACATTCTTTTTGTTTCAATTCCTCATAATTATAATTCCATTGAGTTCTTGTACCTAGTAGTGACATAGCATGAAAAAAAACGTATTTTATAATAAGGTATAATTTGATTGTCGGCTCATGTGATGAACCATGTCAGTCATGCACATTCGTAGGCTGTAACATACATTAACAAAGACTTGGATTAGGCCTATCAGTATTTTTGGATTACAAGATCCCAATATGAACAAGTTTGCTTACATAGTCCAAAACTACTCTCTAAATTCCTCTTATCATCTTGGAAGATCATCTCTTTATGGTTCTCAACCTCGGAGGGCATGCTTGTTTCGTTTTTTATTTTCTCTTGCATTAGAAACTGAAATCTGTCGGGTAATTGGGCTGATCATGGGTAATGTTTCCTGAAGTTTTGATTGGGTTTTTTTATTAAGAATAGTATCATGAGATATACCAAAAGTTTCCTGTTTGAGTCTAGTTTCTAAAGGATTTGACAGTATGACAATCAGAGTCTTGTACTGAAAGATATATTTATTTTAGTGACAAGAGGTAAATCTGCTAAAGGCTGCCAGCTGACCTGCTTCGTTTGAAAAATATGTACTGTTTATGACAAAATCTTCGGGTATGCCTAATATGGTTAGAAACTTCTTTGTATCTATTTTCTATAGCCCCAAACGGTATTCAATTTGGAGTTCGTATGTAAAAGTTATGTACATTTGAATGATGACTTGTCAAGCTCTTCTATCAGGATCACTTGCTCATTTCGATATTTTTGCAGGATTATTTTACTTGACTGTTTTGGGACTGAAATGTGGTTGTTTTTGGGTATGTCTTGGAGTTTAATTTAATGTTAAAACAATTGTTGTTTGGATGTGAATTGAGTTACAATTTCTCGCCCAAACATGGCTACTTGTTGGGCTGCATGTAGGGACAAATTGGTTTATGTCGACACTCAAATATGATTGTTTTGGGATTGTTGTGAGAACTAAAATCGGGATATTCTGGGCTAGTTGAGCAGTCTGCAACATAATTAATTTGAGACTCTTTTACAGATTTAAACTAAGCTTTTCCAAGTGAGTATTGGGGTGGTTTCAATTGAGGCCAGGAAGGGTGTATCAACAAAATTTTGGCATTGTTTCTAGCAAAGTTTGAGGTTTATTTCAATATAGTTAAGGAGGACTTTTCAGCAGATTTTTGGGGTGGATTTAGTTGGGTTGAGAGGGTTGAATTACATGAAGTTGAGTATTTGTTTAGTTAATGCAAATGATGGTTGTTTGTAGCGTTGAATTGTTAAAGTCTTGTCGCCTAAATAGTGATTGTTTGCATGGTTGTTCACGGAATCGTTTTAAGCTTTAATATGGGTTGTTATTTGACTTCCAAATAGGTTTATTTTAGGATTGGATTTTCTTGGGACTGTGTTACGGGCTGCAACTAGGATGTTTCTGGTTGAGTTTGGGGAAGGCTATGATTGACCTTAGATGGTTGGTTTTAATAGATTTTGGAGGTTGTTAGTAGCTATGTTTAAAGCTTATTTCAGCTAATTTAAGCGGGCGTTTCAGCTGAGTTTTGGATGTTCTAATCAGTTGATTTAGGGAGATGTTCTAATTGATATAAATTGTTGTATGAATCAGTCCAAGCTGTTTGTTTTAGTTGAATTTAGAGTGTTCTTTTTATTGAGTTTTATGCTTCGATTTCTACAGTTTGATGGATCTAAAATACAATCCCTTAAAGCATATTATGTGTGTTGTTTATGGTTAACAATGTTATTAAGTAATGACGTTTTATTTCATAGCTTGAATTAGACTCAATAAGGAGCTATGATTGAAAGTGTGATGTTATCATACTCGCAGGAACTTGAACACTCTTATTGAATGAGTTTGATCCCCGCTCTTCTATATAAAATTTGTTTTCAATAATGCTATGTTTCCCAAAAAATATGGGCGGAGATTGTGGTGAATCGATTTATAAATGACAAAGTGTCATTGTGAGAGAAAATTGAAATATAAAAAATAAATGATATTGATAAACTTTGACTCCTAAAAATTTAATCACCTGGAATTGTATCAATTAGAACTACCACGCCTCTTTTTGTTTATTATTTCCCGTCTATTATAGAGAAACTAAATAACCTGCGGGTTGTCTTGTGAAAAGGTGGTGGTTTTGGAATGCCTAAAATATGCTTGATATTTATCCGTAAAAAATGTGTCATGACTTTATGCGCATTGATAGCCCAATAGTGGCTTTTGTTACTCATATAGTTAGGAGTATTGGGTGATGCATGCATGTATGTGATGTGTCCCGACTTGGGCATGAATGTTGGAAAAGTCATTCTTTATATGAGAGAAGCATACAGGCATGTATGTTCGACACGGAGGTGGTGCGAATGTGGTATCGTCTAAGTGATCAATCCGTTAAAAATGAATAATATGCTTAAGTCGAATAATGTACGAAGATAACTGTTTTAATTAATAAATTTCATTTATATTGTTTATAACTTTTTTCGTGCAAAATGACAAGTCCACTAATATTTTTGTAGGTCAGACTTGCCATAGACTACACCTACTAAAGCTGAAAACCGAATCGTGAACCAAACCGACTTAAGTTGGTTTTAAAATTTCAAACTGAAATCGAACCGACCATTAACAAAATCGATCCGAAACCGAACCGATTCCCATTTATGCAAACGTAACCGAACCGGACCGACTAAAATCAAATCAAAACTGAAATAAAACTGAACCAACCGACTATTTTAAACATATTGTATTATTTATATATAAAATATATATTATTTATTATATATATTTCGTCGGTTCGGTTTGGTCGGTTAAAATTACATAGAAACCGAAAACCAGTCGGTTTTGAATTTTTTAAAACTGAAACCGATCCGAACCGAATTTAAACCGAACCAATCGGTTTGGTCGGTTTGATCGTTTTTTGTTCAGCCCTAACGTCTATAGTGTAAGTACAAGTCAATACATATTTACTTATTAGGGTGACATGATTGCCTCGTTAAGGAGCTAAATTCTTTAAACTATGTTTTTCTTGCATGACACATTTGCCTCATTGAGGAACTACTTGTTGGTGTGGTTGTTTATTGTTTCTGTTTAGTTTGATGTTATCACGTGCGAATTTATTGATTTTGGGATGAAGATTACTCACACCAACTTTATTGCTGACCCAAGTGAGTTTTTCCTTCTTGGGTAAATTCCTTTGGGAATGTAGCCGATTAGTGTCATGCCCCGATTTTCGAAGAAAAACAAAAATCCCAAAATCCAAGTAGGATTATCCCTTTCTCCCAAAACTCGGGACGTGAAAATTCAATACCAACAGAAACAAATAGCAGCAACAACTAAACATCTGAAACAAATAAAAATCTAACCCGGAGAAGACTGGCATGGCTAGCTCACTAGCGGAACTCCAGTAACGCAGCTCAAAATCTCTAAACCTCAAAGGCTAATCGGCTACATTCCAAAAGGAATGTACCCAAGAAGCAAAAGCTCACTCGGGTCAGCAATAAAGCTGGTGTGATAAATCTTCATCCCAAAATCAATAAACCCGCACATGACAACATCAAAATAAACAAAACAATAAGCAATCATACCATCAGGTAGTTCCTCAATGAGGCAAAGGTGTCATCATCCTCACGCTTGTTTTTCAAAAAAAAAAAAAAAGGGTGTCATCATCCTAATAAATAAATATGCACTATTTATTACTAATAAATAAAATTTATGAGTTATCAATCCTCATAAATGCAACAACAATACAATTCATAATCATATTAGACTTTTATTGAAATATTAACAAGACACATTTTATACCTTTAGGAAGACATGTAGATTTCATTCAATGGTTGAATGAGCATTTAGTTTCTTCCTTTAAGGTAATCATGCACATACAAAAAAAAAACAAAATCTCGCTTCTTTTCCACAATCACACTCTCCTCCTGTGCCGAACACACCTCACCCAAGTGTGCCTCCCTTGCCTTCGAAACCACTCGGAGCGTACATGTTCCAAGTGGGGTGTCACCTCGAGGAACATGTCATCTCTCCCGAAGTTCGATCCATGGCAAGCATTCTTCCTAAATCTACACGTACAACCGACCACACATGGAACGGTGCACCGATATGCAAGCAAGTCTGCATACCCATAATAATATCACCCGTATACAAGCAAGTCTGTATACAAAAATTTCTTTTCTTTTCACATTTTTTTCGGAGTTGTGGAAAAGAGCATTAAAAAAAAACTAAAACTCAAAACTATTTTATGGTGACACTTTGTCTACCATAAGTAAATCAACCACAGTATCCACCGTTCTTTCGGGGAACAAGTAATATTTGACACATTACCAATTCACGTATCTCATCTCTTTGCATCATATAAAAAAACAATATGCATACCAATTCGCATAACAATACAAATACTCAAGGTAAAACAAGTGCTCAGTTAAATTACCGCCAATATTTAATATTTATTTAATAAATATAAATTGGCTGGAATGCGAATGCAACACATAGAACTTCTCAATATTAAAAAGAAAATACAATTAAAGTAGAATAAAAGATGTATGTGATTCATTCATGTAATGAAAAGATCTACTTATATCAAATTATGCTCATTAGTTATTCATGCATATATAATATACTAGTTTATAGTATAACACAAAACCATGTAATGAGCAGCAAAAATTCAACATATATAATCACCAGTCCACAAAAAGCTTACTTTAAAAAAAATGGTTCTTCTAAACTTGTCTTGAGTTGGATTGCAACCCAACTAGTGGTTTAAACCAATAAACTTAAGCTCAATCCCCTGATCCAATCTAAATGATGAGGGGGTTCATCATGTATACCTTAACAGATGTATCTAAACCCAAAAATGACTAGCTCATGATTTAATCCTACTCAACAACTTTGCCAAGAAAGTCATATCTCCATATGGCATACAGCATCGGTACACATGTAAACAATCTGAAATATATTTACTGTGAGCTCCAAAAGAAATGAAACTTCTCAACTTTGTTGCTAATGCAACAATAAGTACACAAGCAGTAAAACTTGCCAACTAACATTCGCAGTCAAACAAACAACACACATTATATTGGCAAATTTGTAAGAACAAATCACATTGGTAGTTTTGAAACGCATATTATTGAAATTTGTGAGTCCATTCATTTCGGTGGTGCATTTCATCAAACATATATGGGATAAAAACAAAACATGAAGGAAAAGAAACCTCAAACAAGCATCATAAATAAACAACAACAGAGACATGGGGTCATCATCACTCCACATTATCAATTCATACAAAACTCTAAAAAGGAAAATTAAGAAAAACTCATTTTAAATGTATCCTAAACCCAACCAAAACTTTGGCCTTAAGCTTTACTCAAATCCATCGTGAACCACCCAATTACTTGTCCTAAACATAAACCCAAAAATTTATTCCTATACCCAACCAAAACCCAACTTAAATCCATCCAAAACCTGCTCTAAAACTCTACCAAAACTTATCCCAAATCCGGCCAAAACATGCACTAAAATCCCAGCCAAAACATACTCTAAAGGCTCAACCAAAATATGGTATAACTTCAGCCAAAAACGTGCTCTCAAATCAGCCTCAAAACAACCCTACAGACTAGCCATATTTGGCCACAAAATACAACTCAATTCAGCCATTAAACAACTTGGCCAATAGCCTACACACAACATGGGCGGATATATGTGTTAGGTAAGGGGGTCAATTGCCCTCCTTATCTTTCTAAAAAATTTCACTAAGTTACTCGTATTTTTTACATTGCCTCCCTTAAAAATTTTATGTTGCCCCTCTTTACGAAATCTTGACTTCTAACTCCACTAAAAATTAAAACAACGATTTTTTGCTTCTTTTTTTTAAACTTCACCCTCACCAATCCCAATCTCAATCCCAATCCCAATCCTACTCAATCTCTCTATTTTTTAATTCCCATCTTTTTTTTTATCTCTCCCTCTCTCTCTTAATTTCTACCAACTCATTTTAATCCATTCACCCCCTACACAAGCAGAGAGCAACAAAGAAACCCGAAGAGAGGTGTCATACATGGTGGGTTTGCTTCCCATGTGATCATATTCATATTAAAAATTTTAATTGGGTTGGGGACCAACCGAAGAAGTTGTACATCGTCATCATCATTGATTTTCTTTTGTTTTGTTAAAAAAAATTAAGAATTAAGATTATCTTACTTCAGACTCAGCTAGCATATGGTGGTAAGAGTGATAAAAGATTAATTAACACATTAGATTAATTTTGGGGATTGGGATCTGATCTGCTTTGTTTTCTCTCTGATCTTTTAAAATTAAAAGTAATCATTTGGGTTTGGGGCGGTTGAAAAAACACGATGGTTGTAGGTCGATTCAACTAAGATGTTGTTTGTCTGCTTCACCTGAACTAGCCCAAAAGGAGAAAACTCTCTATCTCTCTATACACACATATATTTCATTTTCGAGAAGACAAACAAGAATAAGAAGACAAAAGAGAGTGGGTTGGTTGTGTAAGTGTTATCCTCGGAGGCCCTGACTCAGGAGTGAGTTTCAAAGAAGAAGAGACAGACGGACAGATAAAGCAAGAGGAGAAGAAGAAGGAGGATTCCAAAAATAAAATTGTTGTCCAACAATTCCACTTGAATCCATCGAGTCCAGTCAAGCTACTACTGCTACTACTCCTTCGACTTGGAACATACCGTCCTGCTACCTCAAAGCCAGAGGTCTGCTCTTTGCCAACTCTCATCTTATATCAGCTTACTTGCTTCTGTTTTCTTCAAGTAAAAAAGGGAAGCTCTTATTTAGCTAGCTACAATTGAATTAATCATGTCATGTATATTATTTGTATGGTTGAATTAATCATCATTTTTTTCATGATCATGCCATGTCACCCTGATTGCAAAATATGGTTGTAAAAACTCAGTTTCTTAGTATTATCGTAAATAGTTATGTACTGTTTGCCCCCCATTATCTGTAATCTTGGCTCCGCCTCTGACACACAACCCCATTAGACAGATACACTAGACAAATAGCTTCCATAAAGTTGAATTTAAAACTAATGCATAAAGCCATTTCATACCAAACCAAATCTTAATAAGTAAACAGAGAACACAAAAAAAAACTAACTCTTAAGAGCAAACCCAAATTTAGAAATTTTTAGCATAGATTTCATAACATAAAAATCGACAAGAAGAAAGATGGTCAGATGTATAGAGCAGACTCTATTCAGTTCACTAGTAAGGACTGGAAGTAGCTCTAAAGAATAGATTGGAGTGGTCTTCTTAGAATCAATTCATAACAAGATGATATTTCTCCATAATAAATGCAGTGCAAAACACAAACTTGAAGAAGACCCAACACACAAAACCCGAACTAACCCTCCATTTGGAACAACAATAGTATCTACAATTTGGTAACATGGATATCACTTTGATATACCAATAATGGGGTGTTGTTTCATTGAGGCATTCCATCAAACATTTAACATACAATTGAACAACAACATGGCAAGCTTTGTGATCGAAGAACAAAAGAGGCGAGAGGAGAGAGAAGAAAGTACTCACAATTTCAGATATAATTAACACTCCCAACATTCTCAACTTCAAAATATATATATATATATATATATATAAAGGAGTAGGAAGGAAACTCACCGAAATCGCCATCGTCACATCTTCCTTCTCCGTCACACACACCAACAAAATCATCACCAATTTCTCTCTTTTTCACAATTGCCAACTACCTAGTTCCTATATCAAAACCATTCAATTCCTCAATTGGGTTTCTAAATCAAATCATAACATCATGAGTTTCCAACTTACTCTGGACGAAAGAGTTCTCATTGCTGATTAGTTTAAAAAAAAAACACGGTCTCCTTCACGCTCTGTTTTTTGAACAGTTGGGTTTTGTGTCTCTTTGTTGTGCTGAACTGAAGTTGGAGATTACTGACGCCGGAGCTGCAATCAGCAATCACCACCACCATTCCCAGCGCTGCTAGAGAAGAAGAAATCGTGAAGAAGGGAAGGAGAAAGAAGAAAAAGAGGAAAAGGGAAAAGGAAGGAGAAAAGAAGGAGAGAAAAAAAGAAAGGGTTTTTCTCTTTATAAGGTGGGCGACTATTTGCCCCCACCGAACTTCCGAATGCACCCACCCTCTTTCACATAATAAAACCCTACTTATTAGTTTAATAAAAGCCCAAATACAATTGACTAACAACCCATCAACATTAGGGTTTACAAAAGAAATTTTTTTTTATATTTATTTAATTAGGCGGGTATTACAATATATACAACTCAAAATAATCTCGTCCCGAGATTCGGTAGAGGAAGGTAAGTAGGAAATTAATTCTTAAATAAACAAACTACACATCACATGGACAAACAAATAGCTCATACGTATGCCCATAACTTAATGAAGACAATCATACAAAAATATAAATATTTCAGTAAGTACAGAAATTACGAGGAGCTACAATATATACAACTCAAAAGAATATCGTCCGATATTCGGTAGAGGAAAAAAAGTTAAGCGAATTTCAAAAAAATGCAACTTGTCAAACGAAAGAAGATTTTAAAATAAAAATTTTCAATTGAATTTTAGTTGTATAAATTTTTATTGTCATTGAAAAAGTAGTGGTGTTACAATATATACAACTCAAAAGAATTTCGTCCCGAGATTCGCAAAAAGGGTTAATTAAAGATTCAAGATAACAAACTATTACAAGAAAACGACACGAAATAATGTCATCCACTATTGACATTAAAATAAGTTAGTCACAGAAATCTCATCTCCAGATTCACGAAGAAAAAGAAACATTAATAAAAGTTCAAGGTTCACCCTTGTCACTTTATCTCTAGACAGTCACACTACTACTCTCTCATATCCACATTCCGAGGATCACCTAGACTCTACCCCGGCTTAGGCTAACCAAATGCTCTGATACCAAACTGTCACGCCCCAGTTTTCGAGGAAAACGAAAATCCCAAAATTCACTTAGGATTATCCGTTTCCCCCAAAACCCGGGACCTGAGAATTCAATGATAACAGAAACAAATAACAGCAACAACTAAACATCTGAAACAAATAAAAATCTAACCCGGAGAAGACTGGCATGGCTAGCTCACTAGCGGAACTCCAGTAACGCAGCTCAAAATCCCTAAACCTAAAAGGCTAATCGGCTACATTCCAAAACGAATGTACCCAAGAAGCAAAATCTCACTCGGGTCAGCAATAAAGCTGGTGTGATAAATCTTCATCCCAAAATCAATAAATCCGCACATGACAACATCAAAATAAACAAAACAATAAACAATCACACCATCAGGTAGTTCCTCAATGAGGCAAATGTGTCATCATCTTAATAAATAAATATGCACTATTTATTACTAATAAATAAAATTTATGAGTTATCAATCCTCATAAATGCAACAACAATACAATTCATAATCATATTAGACTATTATTGAAATATTAACAAGACACATTTTATACCTTTAGGAAGACATGTAGATCTCATTCAATGGTTGAATGAGCATTTAGTTTATTCCTTTAAGGTAATCATGCACAATCCAAAAAAAAAAAAATCTCGCTTCTTTTCCACAATCGCACTCTCCTCCTGTGCCGAACACACCTCACCCAAGTGTGCATCCCTTGCCTTCGAAACCACTCGGAGCGTACATGTTCCAAGTGGGGTGCCACCTCGAGGAACATGTCATCTCTCCCGAAGTTCGATCCATGGCAAGTTTTGTGATCGAAGAACAAAAGGGGCGAGAGGAGAGAGAAGAAAGGACTCACAATTTCAGATATAATTAACACTCCCAACGTTCTCAATTTCAATATATATATGTAAAGGAGTAGGAAGGAAACTCACCGAAATCGCCATCGTCACATCTTCCTTCTCCGTCACACACGCCAACAAAATCACCACCCATTTCTCTCTTTTTCACAATTGCCAACTACCTAGTTCCTATATCAAAACCATTCAATTCCTCAATTGGGTTTCTAAATCAAATCATAACATCATGAGTTTCCAACTTACTCTGGACGAAAGAGTTCTCATTGCTGATTAGTTTAAAAAAAAAAACACGGTCTCCTTCACGCTCTGTTTTTTGAACAGTTGGGTTTTGTGTCTCTTTGTTGTGCTGAACTGAAGTTGGAGATTACTGACGCCGGAGCTGCAATCAGCAATCACCACCACCATTCCCAGCGCCGCTAGAGGAGAAGAAATCGTGAAGAAGGGAAGGAGAAAGAAGAAAAAGAGGAAAAGGAAAGATAAAAGAATGAGAGAAAAAAAAAGAAATAGGGTTTTTCTCTTTATAAAGTGGGTGGCTATTGGCCCCCACCGAACTTCCAAATGCACCCACCCTCTTTCCATAATAAAACCCTACTTATTAGTTTAATAAAAGCCCAAAATCAAGCCCAAATACAATTGACTAACAACCCATCAACATTATGATTAACAAAAGAATTTTTTTTTATATTTATTTAATTAGGGGGGTATTACAATTAGCCTTTCAGGTTTAGAGACTTTTGAGCAGCGTTACTAGAGTTCCGCTAGTGGGGCTAACAACGCCAGAGTCTTACCTGATTAGAGTTTTTATTTGTTTCAGTAATTAAATCATGTTTAAGTTGTTGCTGTTAAATGTTTCTATTGTTATTGAATTTCACGTTCCGTGTTTTGGGGAAACGAATAATCCTACATGGATAATATGATTTCGTTTTTTCTTGAAAAATGGGGCGTGACAATTTGTCTATATGAGTTTTCTATATAAAACCTCACCAAGATTGCTTCACCTAAACCAACCCCAGACACCATATTGAAGAACCCACTTTTGAAGAAGAGAAAAAGAAGAACCCACTATTGTGAAGAGGAGAAGAATCCACTTTTTTGTTTAATTTTTTTTTACCCACTTTCCCTCTTTCTTCAACACGTGCTAGAGAGCAGGTATTGGCATTCTCTTGACACTAGGGGCTTGTCTCTCTAGACTTTTTGTTTCAAAAATTCTTAAGAGCCAGGCCCTTAGCGCCAGATCCGCGTCAGAGGAGGTTCCCTGCATGTTTTTAGGAGAGAGATCTCCTCAAGATCTTCTCAAGAACTCCTCAAGAATTCAAGATCCCCTCAAAATCTTCGATCTCTCTCCTAAAAATGTGCAGGGGAGCCTCCCCTGACGCGAATCTAACGCTATGGGCCTGACTCTTTAGATAAGCTCATTTTTGTTTACTAATGTCCATTGTCAGGTTGTAGTGAAATAAATCAGTTTATCTAGGCAGTCAGGCTTTAAAGCCATTTTTTGGCCAGGTTTGGGTGTTTTTATAGTTTTATCCATTCTCTTTAAAACACAACCACAAATATTATATATAGGAGTAGAAGTGTAAAAAGCCTAAAACTTGACTATAAAGCCTGACTGCCTAGAATTAGAGGTAATAAATGGTTGGATTTATTGGTATTACCATCAGACATGTGCCATGCACGTGCTGCGTACTTATTACGGGTAGAAGGATACAGATCGAAACAAATAATTCTCGTGGTTAATTAATGTACAATAATAAACCCCTATAAACATTACTAAAGCATCTTCAATGGTAAAAGTTAAAATGGGAGATGAACCATCCCTCATTTTAACCAAAAGTTAAATTTAGGGCCCCCCTTATTTCTTTACCATTCCAATCACACCCCACATTTTAATTTTTTAATCATTATTTTAATATATCTTCAATTTTTTTGTACCAATTTAATTTCAATTATACTATTATTAATTTTAACTTAATATAAATATACTATAATTAGTTTCAATTATATTATTATAATATTATTAAATATATATTATTATTAATTTAAAATTAAATTATATAATATTATTATTTTCAATTAATACTATTATTTAGATACTTTTTGAATTATTCTATTATTAATTTAAATTTGACTAATTAAAATATTTGGGAGTTTTAAAAAATTGTATTAATAATTAGTATTAATTTAATAATACTTTTTGAATTATTCTATTATTAATTTAAATTTGACTAATTAAAATATTTGGGAATTTAAAAAAAATTGTATTAATAATTAGTATTAATTTGACTAATTAAAGAAAAGGGGAAGGTAGTTGAGAGTTTCATTTGTTTTTATTTTTGATTTGTTTTTTATTTTGAAAATTGTATGTGGAGTTATTATAGGGGATTGTTTAGGGAAATGATCGGAGATGCTAATAATAAACCCCTATAAAAATTACCCTACTTTATGATCATAATTTTGATTTCATCGATTTCAATTAACCATTGATGCCCATACGGAAACCTTCATGGGCTTGAAGAAAATCCATCACTGGGCTATATTGAGTCCCACGGTCCATCCACAGTAATCATCAAAAAAATTTGTTTCCAAAATTTAGGTGCAAAAGTCCCAAATTTTATGTTGGATCTGTTCCTATTTCCCCAATACAAACCCAAATCCTATTTAAAATTTGACCATGGATCAGTTAAAATCTTCTGAGCCCAAGCCCAATATATAGTCCAAAGGCTTCTTAAAAAAAATGGTATTTTGCAACGGCCAAAAGCAATAGCAAAAACTATAAACATCGCAGCAAGAAACACATTTACACAAAAAAATAAAAAAAAATTATTAAGACAATTTAAAAGTGTTGCTTAAGTTGAGCGGTGTTGAAAATATCTTGGCACAATCATTACCTCATCTTTCGCGAGCCTTCTAACCCTTACATCCTCATTTTCTTGAAATTTGGGGTTTTTTTTTTTTTTTTTTTTAAAGGCAAGATGAGGTTTTGAGGATCCTAGAACCTTATTTTCTCGAAATCTGAGGTTTCACAACTTGAATTGTTCAATACGATTATATTTTGGACGATATTGATGCCGTGAGGAAGGTCATGAAACTAAGAAATCATACAAGGAATAGAAAATTTTCACATTCAAAATTTTTTGTACCCCATTTTGCACTCGTAACAGGCTTCAATCCGTGCAATTAACGGTAGCGCTATGAAATATAGGAAAACAATATAATTAAACACCCAAGGTCAACAGTCAATCATTGACAAACTAATAAATTTTTTTGACTAATGTTTTTGAAATATTTTGAATGATAAACAAATGTAATTAAAACAATATAATTAAACCAAAAATGTTTTTGACTAATTTTGAATGATTATAACAAATTTATGACGCATGGGAAAATACCAATATATAACTATGCTTATGAGGCTTATGAAGACTCATTCAACTTTAGCATCATCAATCATAGGTCAACACAAATATTTCGTAATTAAGGTGAGAGTTACAATATATCAAACATAAATGGTAACTTTGAACCCCCCGATTATAAATATGAACTTATAAATATGGGTGTTTGTAAACTTTCGAGTTCTCTTCACTGATTTGAGCATTGGAGTGTCTTATCAAGTACAACCTCGGACAATTCATGCCAACATCACAAGAGGCGAAGGTAAGAATGCAAATAGATGATATTTAACTCATCCGTCAGGTTTGTGTCCCTATTAGCTACATATATACGCACCTATGATTTGATTATTTCGACAACATGTCTATCTACCGCGACAACGTTGTTTATAGGGAAAACTCCACATCAGTTCACATTAGACAGACTGTATCATGGACCAGCACATTGTTAGCTACGGCATGTATAATGCCAAACACATCACTATTGTAATATTCACAACTCATGGCCATTACATTCCTTTCTTTTTCTCATCACATCTCTCACTCAATAGCCAGTATCCATCAGGAAAAACGTAGAATTCAAATGCATAACAAATCATATATACATCACTATGGTTGTATTCCTAATTGTGAAGATAAGGACATATTTATTAAGGAATTATCGACACATTTTCATTGACTAATCTTCAAGGTCGATCAGTCTATCTACTTGTCCTTAGACTTAATAGCACCGCATGGATTTGCAAGTCATCCGTGAATTATCAGATGACCCACATTGTCCCTACAACTATTAGGATAGGAAATAATTCAACTTTTGATTCCA
Source organism: Berberis thunbergii (assembly GCA_003290165.1). Taxonomy (NCBI): domain Eukaryota; kingdom Viridiplantae; phylum Streptophyta; class Magnoliopsida; order Ranunculales; family Berberidaceae; genus Berberis; species Berberis thunbergii. Next base: position 41,422 of record QNQO01001365.1, on the reverse strand, counting down.
TAGATTTGTTTATTACAAACAACTTGTTAATTGTTTGTTCCATTCCATCAATGTATTTAGAAACGTAATTAGCGTTGTTGGTCTCTCTCTCTCTCTGTCACATTTGTTTCCTCCTCCTTTCAACGCGGAGTTTTTCAGATCGCTATCTCTAACAGATAATTCAAGATTTGGAGTCTCGCTCTCTCTCTAGCTTGTATTTATACTAATAAGCACTTGCACAGTCTTGTTATTTCATCAAACTCTGTCACTAATTTTTCTTTCTTCTTCTGTAGCTACAAGCAATGGTTGCTGTTGTTGTTTTCATTGCTCTATTTTGTGCTAACTGTTGCGTTGCGTTAGCCTCCATTGATGGTAAGCTCTAGGCCTTCATGTCTTATATGTTGTTTGAACGCTTATATATTGTTTGAACACGTTATAAAGTTTTTTTTTTGTTTCTTTTGGTTCAAAATGATCATATTGAAGGCTAAGATGTCAATTGGGTAGTTCTGAATATTGTCGCGAGCCATCTATTTCTTACTGTTTGGCATATTTAGTTCTCTTTAAATTGGCAGTGGATTTAGTATCCGGGGAAAATCTTTTGTGGGTTATGTAGGGCACATCATGTATGGTTATTATTATTTTTTTCTTCGAGCAATTGATGAGTTGTCTTGCTTATATGTATGTTTTAATTCATACATTTTGCATAATCTAAAGGAATAGGTTATTATTATTTTTTCCTAGTTCCTAACTTTAAAAAGTGTGTCCAATTCAACAGGATTATTGCCTGATGGGGGCTTCGAGCAGGGGCTAAATCAGTCACAGTGGAAAACTTCAGGTTCTGTGCAATTCATAAAATCTGGCCAGAAGCAAGGCGATTTGATACTGGTAGTACCGGAAGGATCATTTGCAGTCAAATTAGGGAACGGGGCATCAATTACGCAGAGAGTGAATGTTGTTAAGGGGACTGAGTATTCCATAACATTCAGCGTGGCCCGTACATGTGCAAAAAATCAGGTATTGAGTGTGTCTGCTACCCCCAGCTCCGATGCCAGTGTACTCAATGTACAGACCATATACGATAGTGCCGGTTGGGATGCATATTCATGGGCCTTCAAGGCCGCAACTGATGCTGTTGACATCACTTTCCAAAATCCAAATGCTGGCGAGGATCCATCTTGTGGCCCTATTTTGGATTCTGTGGCAATCAAGGCTCTCAGTTTCACCCAGGGAAACAAAAGTAAGTTTTCAGACCTCGAAATTTGATGTTTTAAGTTAGACTAGTAGACCAAAACAGTATGCCATATCTGTGATATTGGCCTAGATTATCAAATTTCCTTCTGCATTTTGATTTTAAGATATATTGTTAAACATTGTTTAGTTCTACCTCTTCAGGTAACTTATTGACAAATGGGAACTTCGAAGAAGGTCCTTACATGTACCCTGACAAATCAATTGGCGTCCTAATCCCAGCCAATACAACCACCGATCACTCCCCATTGCCTGGTTGGGTCAGCAAATCCTCAAAGGCCATCAAATACATCGATAACAATCATTTCTCCGTACCTGAAGGAAAGCGTGCAATCGAACTCATAGCCGGATATGAGAGCATTCTTGGACAAGTAGTCAAACCACCCCAGGGAAGGACTATGTCCTAACTTTCAGTGTGGGAGATTCAAGAGACTCTTGTGTTGGGTCTATGGCTGTTGCTGCATTTGCTGGTCCAAAGTCACTCAAAGTGCCTTTTGTGTCTCAAGGCAATGGTTCTTCCAAGCTTGCACAGATCAAGTTCACTGCCACATCCACAGAGTCTGAAGTAGTGTTTTATAGCTTGGGCTACACAATGACAAGTGAGGGATCTCTTTGTGGACCTGTAATTGATGATGCGAAGTTGATTGAGTCTCCATGAGCCATATTTGTGTTGTTTACTCAATAAACAAATATATACAAACAAAGAATATGTTGGATCAAAATATCTAATTCCATTCACTTGTATTTGTAGTTTGGGATCAAATACTTCAAAATTTTATGAGATGCATGGATATGGATTATTGATCGACATTTCTTGAATATGGTTCTGTTGAGAATGAGGTCCACTCCACCCGTTATCCGTGAACCTAACTAATAGGATTACGTCTTCTCTAACAAATTAAGCTTGGTTATATTGCAGTGGAGGTTTTTTTTTTTTTTTTTTTTTCAACCTGTTTACCAAGGATCCCCACAACTGGATGGAAGCTAGGGGCAAATTTTAACAATATCTTTGTAATCTCTCAACTTGACTGGGATCATTTTTGATACGAGATTCCAAATTTCTAAGATACATCGTTCAATTTTAGTTCCACATTAACTAAAAGTAAAGTGACAAGTTGATTACGCCCAAACAGTATACGCGGTCAATTGCAGTAAAGATTGGGGTGTCGATCCCACGAGAAAAAACGATCTACAAAACAAGGTCAAGGAAAAAAACTACGTGAAACTAAATGTAAGAAATTTTAGCAATTTTAAAATATGAAATTAAATTTAGTTTAATAAAAATTAAGTTTTGAGAAATCACAAGGTTTCAAGAATCTCTCCTAGATTTCACGCGCCAACTAGTATTGATTCGTTATAATGACTCGATTACGTGTTTCACATCCCAAACAATATAATTGGAAAAATAGTTTTTAATGCATTAATATATCCTAATGTAAATGAATTTTACATTTCACTTTTTCTAGAAAGCACAAGGGTTGGTCATATGTGATATCCTAAACTTACGATATATCCGAAGGCAATAACGTAATAAAAGACGATCACATATAACTAACCTACCGAAATCAATTGATCCTTACAAATTCCACACATAAGGAAAACATGATTAAACTTATATGGAGAAGAAAAAGACAACCACCGAAATAATAATAATCTATGAAGAAATTGATGAAATTTTTGTCACTAAAATAACATAAATTTCTATATTAAATAAAAGTGAAAATCATAAACATCATTATTCACCGTGAAAACATACAGCGAATCAAATACTAATTAAGTACGTTACATCTAGGAGTTCACCTCTTCGCCTTGGATGGAGTTTAGTGACACTTGGTAAAGGTGATGACAACGGCAGCAGTGTGAAGTTTCATCGGCATGGCAGCGTGTGGCGAATCAGTGATGCGCACCCTGTTGCTACTGCGTTTCTAATTTGTTGCTGTGCTGCTGTGTTTGCATGCATTCTCTGCTGTCCTGGACAGCGTATGCGCTGCAGTCCTGCGTCTTCGCTACGGCTGTGTTATGCTACTGCTGCTGCCTTATGGTTGCTGCGTTATGGCAGCTTCTTGAGTTTTCTTTTCTGGAGCAAAACCTGTTGTTCTCGGCAACTGCTGCTTTTTTTTCTTGTCAAGCAGCCCCCAAAAACTCTCTTGTGGTTGTGTTTATGGTGAAGAGAAACACTCCTATTGGGCCCAATTGAAAATCCTTATTGGGTCCAATTGAAACTCTTATTGGTGGATTTCTTTGTTTTAAATTTTATATCAATAATGGGTTTGGCTATGTTCGTCCATATGACTTCTTTGTTCCACAAAAATTCAAAACTAAATTTTTTTATTTTATTTATTTGGTTCTCTTAATCTTTGGCTTGAATGTCTCCCACTCCACTTCGTCAATTTGTCTATGAATCACCATTATTTGCCACGCTAATGCACTTTTTCATTTAAACTCAAAATCCTACAAAAATACAAAAATAAAATAATTAAACTAAAATACACTATTTGAAACACTAACAAATATATATTAGGATGTATATTTTGTTATAATTATGCGAACATCAAATACCACCAAACCTACATTTTGCTAGTCCTCTAGTGGACGAGTTATAGTCTCGTGAGGGTTTCCAGAAATGTTACCTCCAAACATTATTGACTCAGTAAAACAAAATCTATTTTCTAAAAACATAATGCAAAAACATGAGCATTCTCCTTTATTTTCCTCAGGGTAGTTTTCTAATTGCTTAAAATTCAAGAAAAACAACAAACTAAAAAAAATGTCACAATAGTATATTAATAGAGTACAGTAATTTAATAGTATCTAAAGGTTAAATAAATTTCATAATCATTTTCAATTCGAAGTGTGTGTGTGAGAAACCTTATCAACATAACTCTTCGTCTCATAGTAAAGATGTGACGAGATAACCTTTAGAAAGTACGTTTCGACCACAAATCTCTCATGTCACTCAGAAATAAAACACTCAAAGATTGGGCACTGAGTTTATATTTGAGGAAAATGATATAAATTATGGAAAATGCAAACGTCTCACATATAATCATCATGAAAAATGGAATTTTCAAAGAGTGAAATGAATATGATATCATGGACAGGAATATTGATTACTTTTGAGAATGTTGAATCAAACACCATAGTTCTTGCCTATTCAATCTCCACATCTACTGAACCAACTTTCACTTAATATCAATTATGTTTTTACTAGGTTATAATGGGGCTTGGATTATGGCAAACAATAATGGACAAAAAGGATATAAGAATTTCCTGAGAATGACTACACCCTTGAATAAACACATAGGGCATTGAAGAATAAATCAATGTTGTACACTATTAACTTTTTCTTCATTATTTTTTTTTCTAAATTTTTTTCAACTTTTTTTTCTAAATTTTTTTTTACATGTTTTTTTTTCTTCCATGTTTTTCTCCGTTTATACAATCAAACACTTTTACTTTGAGGGCGCATGAAATATCTATTTTCAACTCTTTCTATTTTCCCATTTTATAAATATATCTCACCGTATACATTCTCAGAAAATATGGTAAGGATAAAATAATAGAGATATTACTTCTTGATTGGAGTAGGTATTGGGAATGAGGATAACAAAGAGAAGGCTATATAAAGGCTCAAAAGGCTGCAAATGGATATTTATTATTGGGTAGGTAAAGGCAAAAAAATATGGTTTAAAGAAAGAAATGTCTATATCACTTCATAAGTTATAGTTAGTACTAAGACATCTCAACTAAATAACGCAAGAAGTTCTAGTGTAAAGATTCAATTTTTATGTCATTCTTAAAGCAATCAATAAGAAAATCAAGAATAATGAGATCATCAACGAAATAATGCGGACTCAAGAAAAATCAGAGTGTAGTTAATAACCCTCAATAAATAAAAGATGACTCAAAATTCACAAGGGTTAAGTCTCCACTATTATTCTAAGATTTTCTAATTCAATATCTCACTAATCAACTTCAAATCATGTTGACTTGGCTTATAGTGCACGAATAGTCGAGTTGAAAAGTCTCACGAAATACATCTAACATAAGGATAATATCAAATATCATGTTTTCTACTAATATAACTATGTGACACGTGTTAGTATGTGTTTTCTCAAAATTAAAGGCAACAAAAATATTCTCTAAAATTAAAAAAGACTCAAAACCCTTTTTTCACTTTTTTTTTGAAAAAAAAATTCACCAAGAGTTCAAATTTCGAATGCATTTTCATAAAGATTTTACACAATTACCGTAATCATCTAAGTATTCAATGGAGATTGAGTAGAACACAAAAATGACTCGTTTAATTTTAAAATACATTTTAAGCTCAAAGATTTTTGAAAATTGCACAAAAAAATCTAATAAACAACACCCCCAAACCTAAACCAAACATTGTCCTCAATGTATAAAATAATAATCATGACAAATGAAGACAAAAGAAAAGAGGAGGGTTAGAGTGATATTACCATGGTGAAGCTTTATCAATTTCAAATAGACAATGTCCTCACAGTCACCAAAATATAAGAAAATCATACCGACAAGAGAAATGAACACATGGGATGAGGGTCTCCGAGTGACTCCAATAGCAATACCTAAAATAACCTGAAACACTAAAAGAAAAACATAAAAGCAAAAACCTAAATTAAACTAAAAAAATAATAAATGAAAAAAAAAAAAAAAACCTAAACTAAAGATAGGGTGGAGAACATCAAATCAAGTAGACAGGGGCAACAAGAGAGATCTCTTCTGGCACTTCTACTCGCTCCAAACGTTGCCCATTTACTCTAAATACTCTCCCATTTGTTGGATCTTCAATTTCTATGGACCCATTGGAAAAAATTTGTTTTACCATTAATGGGCCCATCCATCTTGATCTTAACTTGCCAGGATGAAGATGAAGTCGTGAGTCATAGAGATAGACTCGTTGGTTGGGCTCGAAATGTTTCCTCTGAATTTGCTTATCATGAGTTGCTTTCATCTTTGCCTTGTATATTCGAGAATTGTCATAGGCATCATTCCGCAACTCTTCAATTTCAACTAATTGAAGTTTCTGCTGAATACCTGCATCATTGAGATCAAAGTTAGTGTTTTTTACGGCTCAATAAGCGCGATGTTCTAACTCAATAGGTAAATGATAAGCTTTTTCATATATAAGTCGATATGGAGACATCCCGAGAATTGTCTTATAAACGGGACGGTAAGCCCAAAGTGCATCAGGAAGGCGCAAGGACCAATCCTTCCTATAAGGATTCACCATCTTCTCCAAGATTTGTTTTACTTCTCGATTTACCAACTCAGCTTGGTTATTTGTCTGCAGATGATAGGCATTGGCAACCTTGTGATGAACTCTATACCTGCGCATCAAAGCTTCAAAATAGCGATTACAGAAATGAGTCCCCTGATCACTAATAATGGCTCGTGGTGTACCGAATCGGGATAGAATGTGTTCTTTGATAAACTTGACAACAATGTTATCGTCATTGTTTCGGCACGCCACAGCCTCAACCCATTTGGACACATAGTCCACTGCAAGCAAAATATATAAATATCCAAAGGAAGGTGGAAAAGGTCTCATAAAATCAATCCCCCAACAATCAAATATCTCAATGACTAGGATGGGGTTAAGGGGCATCATGTGTCTCCGGGACAGTGCACCTAACTTTTGGCACCTATCACAGGAACGACAATAATTGTTAGTGTCCTTGAACAATGTAGGCCAATATAATTCAGACTGTAAAACTTTTGCAGCAGCCTTTTTCATAGAAAATGGCCTCCACAAGCTGCACTATGACAAAAATGCAAGACACTTGCAATCTCACTTTCAGGGATACAACGCCTCATGATTTGGTCGGGGCAATACTTATATAGATAAGGATCATCCCAATAAAAATTTCTTACCTCGACAAAAAATTTTCGCTTATCTTGAGCACTCAATGATGATGGAAAATCGCCGGAAACCAAGTAATTAACAATGTGTGCATACCATGGTACTTGAGTGACGGCGAATAGGTATTCATCAGGGAAGTCATCACGAATGGGTGTGCCATTGGCAGAGTCACTGAACTCCAGACGAGACAAGTGATCCGCCACAACATTCTCGACCCCCTTCTTATCCTTTATAGTTAGATTAAATTCCTACAGAAGTAAAATCCACCTAATCAATCTTGCCTTAGCATCATTTTTAGAAAAAATGAACTTAAGAGCCGCATGGTCAGTAAAAACAGTGATAGGTGTACCAATCAAATAAGCACGAAATTTATCTAAAACAAAAACTACAACTAGCAACTCTTTTTCAGTAGTCGAATAATTCTTTTGAGCATCATTAAGTGTTCGACTAGCATAGTAAACAACAAAGGGTTTCCCTTCCCTTCGTTGTCCCAAGACTGCCCCCACAACATAGTTGTTTGCATCACACATTATCTCAAATGGTAAATTCCAAGTGGTTGCACGATGGGGGCAGATGTGAGTCTATCAATGAGTGTTCGAAAAACGTCCTCACACTCTTGTGTCCATTAAAACACGACGTCTTTGACCAGGAGGCTACTTAATGGTCTAGAGATGGCAGAAATTTTTTGTATGAACCTCCTATAAAAATTTGCGTGCCCTAGAAATGATCTCACATCCTTGACACTTTTAGGTGTAGGTAATTTAGAAATCAATTCAATTTTAGCTTTATCAACCTCGATTCATTTATTAGAAACTATGTGTCCCAGAACTATTCCATAGAAAACCATAAAATAACATTTTTCCCAATTAAGCACCAGACCATTCTCTTCACATTTACTTAAAACAACCTTCAAGTGAAGTAAACATGAATCAAAGGAATCACCAAAAAACAATCAAATCATCCGTGAATACTTCCATATATTTTTCAACCACGTCACTAAAAATACTCATCATGCATCACTGAAAAGTAGTTGGTGCATTTCACAAACCAAATGGCATACGCCGAAAAGCATAAGTACCAAAAGGACATGTGAAAATAGTCTTATCCTGATCTTCTAATGCAATCTCAATTTGATAATATCCTAAAAACCCATGTAGAAAGCAATAGAAAGAATGACCAGCTACTCGCTCTAAGATTTGGTCTATGAATGGAAGTGGAAAGTGATCCTTACGGGTGGCAGAATTAAGTTTCCTATAGTCAATGCACATGCGCCTTACCCTGTCACTACCTTAGTAGGAACAAACACCCCCTCATGCATTTCCGATTTCTTTCTAGTAGGTTGTAGTGTTTGAGGAAAAGGAACTGAAACTGGAATGTTCTTGTTGGGCTCATCCTCAGGGATGTTCTCCTTTGCACTTGGGGAAGTGCCTATAGTCGTGGACGAGCTTGATGACATTAACCTCTTTGACATTCTGAGAGTCTGAAGTAGAGGTTTGTGCCATAAGTTGGCCCTTCGGATTTGCTTGAGACTGTGATGAAAATTGGCCCCGCTCTTGTACTGTTAATGAACTTGTCAGCTTGGTTATATGGCTTTTGATCTCCTTGTTCTCTTCTGCCAATTGTGTCAATGCAACCTCAAAATTTTGATTAGTTTTACTTTGTGCCTCTATAAATGCATGTAATGTGTCTGATTAGGAACTTCTGTTAGATTGCGCATTGTATGGAGGTGCAGAGTATGACCTAGGTGGTTGTGTCTGTGAGTGTGTAGGTTGGTCTGCTTCGGACCCCCAGCCAAAGTTAGGGTGATCTCTCCATCCAGAATTGTAAGTGTTAGAGAATGGTGAATAAGGCTTCTTGTACATCCCTAAGGCGTTACATTGTTCCTCATAAACCCCTTTCATCTCAGTCAAGGTTAGGCAATCCTGTGCGAAGTGTTAAACTCCCCCGCATATAAAACAGGTGTCATGTAGCTCAACTCTAGCAACAGTATGTGTGGGCCTACCATCGTTGGTCTTAAGTGCCTCTAACTCCCTAGTTACACTCTATTCAATTGGGCTCTAAGGTTGTCCTCTCCCTAAGTTGGTAGACTCCAACTGAGCGTGTTCTATCCGTGCTCTCAGTAGCACTTTGACCAGTCCAAGTATGAGCCTTTTCAACCAAATCATTCGGGTATTCAATAGCCTTGTCAAAGTCCTTTTTGCAAAAACTCTCCAAGGCTGACCTTGTTTTGAAAAATTATTTAAAAAACATAAGCATCTTTTGTGCCTTCAAATGTCACATTTGAGGGGGATTCAAGTTTTGAGGGGGATTCAAGTGCCCTCAAACTCTGTAGGTATTTTACTTTCTTCTTCCACAGCTACAAGCAATGGTTGCCGTCACTGTTCTAAATGGTTGCCGTCACTGTTCTAACTGCAGTATTGTGTGCCACCTGCTGCGTTGTGTTAGGCTTCCCTGATGGTAAGCTTTACTCCTTCATTTTCTTGGTTTTCTTACTTGGATGAGCAGATCTGCTACTTGGCAAAACGATCTATATAAGGCTGTGAAGTACATCAATAGCAATCATTTCTCAGTACCAGAAGGAAAGCGTGCAATCAAACTTGTTAGCGGGGACGAGAGTTTCCTTCAACAAGTAGTTCAAACTACACCAGGGAAGGAATATGTGTTATCTTTCAGTGATTCAGGGGACTCTTGTGTGGGGAAGTTGGGTGTGGAAGCATTTGCTGATAAGATGTCCATCAAGGTGAATTATGTGTCTCAGGGCAAAGGTGGCCATAAGCCTGCACAAGTGAAGTTCAAAACCACAACCAGCATGACAAAAATTCAGTTCAATTCTATTGCTTGTTTGACAGAAAGACAAATGATGGATCTCTTTGTGGACCTGTAATTAAGTTGATGGAGTCTCCATGAGCCATATTTGTGTTGTTTCCTCAAATTTATTGTATATTCTGTATTACAAATCAGATTAATGTTTGAGGTCGGAGATAAAAAAAAGCTGAGATTTATTCAAACATAAAAATTTAACAGATCACATAAAATTTAAAGCACCGATTAGTTTATAGATAAACATAGTTCATGGTTGAGATTCATTTCATCTAGTGGTTGTGACATAAAGTTAATCTTTATGTCTTACCTTCAATCAATTCCCAATTAAAGTGCATGGGTTTGATTCTCATACCTAATATTTTAATATTTATTTATTTTGATATTTAAAGTAGAATAAATTATATTTATTAAGTTAAAATTTTATCGTATCAACGACACAGGGAATATCTTAGTCCCAACTATAACAAAAACTCAGTTTTACCTTACAATCTTGTCTTCTTTTGTTCTTGGTCTTGTTTTGTCAACATTGTTCTTATTTCTAATTTCAAAAATACTAAAAAATCAGGTTTTTACAACCAGAGTACATGATCGTGATCTTGAAAGAATGATAAAACCCCTAAAGTATTTATATGTATCTCGATTGCCATATATCTTGATTGCAAAGCCCGATTCCCTGACCTCACTCTTCTAATTTAGGTTCTAGACCTCGGTATGATACTTTATGCTACTACATAAAAATCGTTATCTCATGTGTGTCATGGGACTATGCATCACATGTAAGGGGCTCAACATAATTCACATATACTCATCATGTAAACCCTATTTCACATTTTCACACATACCTGAAAATGTATATGAGATCAGAATGCATCATAATAGGATTGTGTATACCCCAGAACACGTAACCTCAAGCGTGCAATGTCTAGAATTTGTGACATAGAAGAGCCATTCTAGAAAGAGCAAGTAAACCATTTTTCATCAAGGCTCCATTTGTTTCATGGAAAATAAATATTTAAGAAAAAATTTCGAAATATTTCGTAGAACTTTTCGTGTTGTTTGTTTATGTCATGGAAATCATTTTTCAAATGATCAAATATATATTTTTTATGATAACAGTTGTGTTGACTATGGTGGCAATAAGGGAGGTGGTGCTTGATTTTGCGGATGAAGTGGTTGTAGAAATGACACTACTATCATTGTAATGGGGTTAGTAGTCGTGGGAGTAAGTTGTGGCATGAAAGTGACGACGGTGACGTGCCATGGTGGTGGTATTAATGGTGGTTATAGTGATGGTGGTGGTGGTGGTGGTGATGATGCTAGCGATAGTGGTTGTGTTATGGTGGTGGTGCTTGTGTTATGGCGGTGATAGTAATGGTAGTATTAGCGATGGTGGTGGTTGTGTTATGGTAGTAGTAGTGATGAACTGGCGATATTAGTGATGATGGTGATAGCGGTAGTGGTAGCGGATGTTATGGTGGTGGTAGTAGAAGTGGTATTAGTGGTGGTGGTGGTGGTTGAATTTATAGTGGTGGTAGTAGTGGTGGTGGTTGTGTTATGGTAGTGGTAGTAGTGATGATGGTGGTGGTAGTAGTAGTGGTGGTGGCGTTTGTGTTGGTACATTGCAGTATGGTAGTGATGTTAGTATTAGTTGTGGCATAGTAGTGTCTTCTAGAGTTTAAATGGAGCGAATAAAAAACTAAGGGTCTGTTTAGTTAGCCATTTTCTTTGAAAAATGAAATCTATTTTCTTAGTTGTGTAGATTTTTGTTGTTTAATTGTTTATTTACTAACAGAAAATCGATTATTCATCAAACTATTTTTCACTACTTATGAAAATCCAAGTTTTACGGGAGACCTGAGAATCAAATTCATGAAAACAGTTTCTATTTCCATGTCTATTTTCTGTGCAACCAAATAAACCCTGAGAAAAATCCCAAAAAATCGACATCCTATAAAAAAAAATTTGGTATCTGCGTATAAATTATTGATTAGTGGTCAAATGTTGACTATCTGCATATAATGCTAATGAACACTCATTCAACTTTACATCATGAATCAACACGAATATTTCCTAAAAGTAATTACAATATTTTCAAAGGGAGAGTTATGAGATATCTACATATATGATAATAAGGGTGAAATACCAATTAATGTGTGAGAGGTACTGAATATAGGTGTATTTTTTATTTTATATATATATAGAGGCTTAATAGATTGGAACACATTGTTTCTTTGGATATTAGAGAATTATTGTGAAGAATGAAAAATGTATATAATATTTTCTTTAGATATTAATTAATATTGTTTTTACATGTTCATGATGTCATGGCAGTACTTGCTTTAGGATTGTGCATTGTGTAATTTTCTTACATTCGCCATTTCAATAATAATCTTTGTATTTTACCACAAAAAAAAAAAAAAAAAAAAAAGCATCAAGCTTCATCCAATTTTCTTCGTAGACTTGTAGTTTAGATTTCAAAAGTTAATGTGAATGCAAACATCGCATCAAAATTTCAACTATCCGAGCAATGAGCATTGCTACAGCGCACCGGGCTTTTGACCGGTATTTCGCCCGGTCCAAATCCTCACCATTTATTTTGCCTCGAGATATGTGACGCACATATCTCGAGGCAAAATGAATGGTGAGGATTTGGACCGGGCGAAATACCGGTCAAAAACCCGGTGCAACAAAGAATTTTCGCCGAGCAATATTGGAAAACCCATAACCAACCAGACCACGGCAGTTTATCTCAAAAACCAACAACAATATTGAAATAATAATTTACATTTTTTTTTCAAACATGGATTTGCAGTTTCCCTTATTATTTCAGCTCAATCGGAATAATAAAAGTTTTATAAAAAATTAAATAAAAAAATGATTCCATTAATGCAATCATGAGCATATATGAAATCAAATGCAAAATAAATATTGTATTAGTGGTAAACTATCCAGTAAAACTTACCTGGCTGATTTCACTTCTTTTTTTTAATCTTCCATTGACTAAGAACAACCAGACCAAAATTAGGGGCTTGAAGCAAAACTTGGTGGGGATTTAATCATCGAAATCTGTCTATTTATGATCATCATCAGATTTTCAATGTTAAAACCATCAAATTAATTTTGATTATTCTCATATATAAAATTCTGATTTTTAAAGATACTCTTTGACTATATTTTACTTTTCAAGACATGTAAAAGAAAAAAAGAAAAAGAAAAATAGGGCAATGTTGTAAAACTTCAAACATCGATTGCATTTAGTGAGTTTTGCTTGTATATATATATATATATCCATGGTTAGAGTCACCTGCAAAATGTAAAAATCATCTTTTTGGTATTGTTTTTTGGTCTCTTCAACCTTGGCAAGTTTTCTTCTTTCGAAGTTTCAATGCTGGGTGTCTCTGTTCTAATGGTGCTATTGTGCGCCACCGCCTATGTCGCGACTGCTTTAGCTGTCAGCCATGGTAAGCTCCCACACGTTTTATTTATCGCTGAATGAACATTTTGTTTGTAGGTTAGAATCTGGGGACTTTTTTTTTTTTTTTCCTTTATTTGTTTTTTCACTAATTCTGATTTCTAAGGGTAAACATGAACATGTTGTTTGCGACTCTTTACAAAAATTGGAAATACAATTATTTTAGTCAGTCGCATTTCTTCCATCTAATAATAATGTGTATATATATATATATTTCTTTTTTGATAATTGAAACTTCATTCCAAGCAAAAGAGTTGTCCCAACTAGGTCTACTGCATGTTCTAATGGAAGCATTAAAAAAAATGATGTTTATTGAGGAAAAAAAATGTTCTTTTTAAAGGGTTTTTATTTCCAAAGTAATCACACATTTCCTTTAGTACTTGCATCACGTCTATCACATCCAAAATCAATGTAAAAGAATCTTTCTATGGAGCCGGAAGAGAGCACTGGTTAATGTTCAAATGGAGAAACGAGTAGAGTTGACATTCACATGTTGGACATCTTTCCCAAAAACTAACCAGACACAAAGACCAGGCTGAGTAGATTTTTTTCAAATTCTCTAGCCTTAATTTTTAATTTGTCTAGACCTTAGCTATGGGTTTTCGCTGTTTCCAGTAATTCAATTCAACATCAAAACGACATATCTTTATATTTTCTTTAATTTTTATGTCGAAAGCTGTATAGGAAGTGAAAATAGCAGAAGAAGAACAAACAATATCAATTTTTTTAATTCTCTTTTATTTTTCAATGAAACACAGCAGAGCCCTTCAGTGCCTTCACTGAAACACAGGCATACAAATATACTATGAAATAAATGTAGTCATTAAACTTTCAATGAAACACACATACTATTTTCTCGTGTTTTTTAGACCGTAAACTCGAGCTAGTTCATATACTTCATTGACATTATGACACCAGTTTTTCAAGAAAAATTATGACAATGATCTTAAAAAGACATGGCATAGAAAAATATCAAAAAAAAAAAAAACAGTAAAATTTGTGTTAGTCCCCCTTCCCAAAGAAGTTTTTGGCTCCGCCCCATCTCGTGTGCATCAACGCCTTCACGTTTCCTACGTGAACGCAAAATTGCATGTCACACAACCCGAACTACAAATAAAACGTCTAATTAAACCTGTTGTTGAGCAACCTTGTTTGTTTGTTGGAGAAAATGATTACAAAAGGTAAGTTTTGAAGGAAATAAACGTGATAACAAATAGTTGGGGGACAAAAAAAACATAATAATAAAATAAATAATAATAATTTTGAAGCCAATTTTGTGTTTCTTCGATCGGGTGTTTTTTCTATCATCTAATCAAGCAAAATGTTGCAACAGGAATATTGCCCAATGGCAACTTCGAGCACGGGCTAAATCACTGGACAATATCAGGTCCCATGGAATACATAAAACACAGCGAAAACAAGGGCCAAGATGTACTTGTTGTACCAGAAGGATACTATGCAGTAAAATTAGGGAATGGCGCATTGATTAGGCAGAAGGTGAATGTTGTTAAGGGGACTGACTACTCCATAACATTCAGTGTGGCTCGTACATGCGCAAAATATCAGCAATTGAAAGTGCAGGCTGCCCCCAACTCAGCTACTGGTGTGCTTGATGTACAGACCAGATATGATAGTGTTGGATGGGAAGCCTATTCATGGGCATTCAAGGCCAAAACCGACGTTGTGGACATTATTTTCCAGAACCCAAATGCGGGCGAGGATCCATCTTGCGGGCCTATTTTGGACTCTGTTGCAATCAAGGCTCTAAATGTCACCCAGGCTGACAAAAGTAAGGAACAGGATTTTGGATTTTGCATTACCTTTTATCAGATCAGATTTTATGATTACATAAGTGTAAACATAAACACCCCGCGTAATTTTTTTCTTTCTAGATACATTTGTAACATTAGTTTTGTATGATTTTCTGCAGAGAACATACTGATAAACGGGAACTTTGAAGAAGGTCCTTTCGTGTACCCTAACAAATCACTCGGTGTCCTAATCCCTGCCAACATTACTACTGATCACTCCCACTGCCTGGTTGGAAGAGTAAATCCTACAAAGCCGTGAAGTATATTGACTCTGAACACTTCTCAGTACCGGAAGGAAAGTATGCAATTGAACTTGTTGCCGGGAAAGAGAGTGTACTTGCACAAACAGCTAAAACCACCCCAGGGAAGAAATATGCCTTATCTTTCAATGTAGGAGATGCAGGGAACTCTTGTGTAGGGTATTTGGGTGTTAATGCATCTGTAGGTAAGAAGACATTCCAAGTGCCTTACAATTCTAAGGGCAAAGGTGGTGCCAATTCCATCCCTGTAGTGTTTTTCACAGCCGATTCTACAGAGACAGAAATACGGCTTTCTAGCTCTTTTTACAGAATGACTAAGGGGGGATCTCTTTGTGGAATTGTGATCGATGATGTAAAGATAGTTGAGTCCCCATGAGCTATGTAGGTATTGTTTAAGCTGGATAAAAGTACCTAACTTCGTTAAGTTGGTTTTGTAATTTGGACAAAAATATTCAGAAGTAATTAGAAGCAAATATATGTTTGGCCTCTTTAAATGACTTTTGCTTCGGACTGTCTTCTAAGTGGAAGTAAAACTTTTAAATTCAGTAAGCAACGAGAAAGTGTTTACAAGAATTTAGCTAATATCCTAACTTCTTCCATGAAATGGTATGTATATGCGCGAATAAGTCATCTCACTTCCTAGCCTTAGTTTTACATCCGGATTTACTGATGTTTTCATTTTCACAATGATAATAATACATGATCTCTTTGAATCCCATGCCAATATTGTATAATTTTTCTTCGTTTTTTTAGTTGTCTCTTCGGCTTTGTCTCCTTTTCTCTCTTTCAAAAGCTAGAATTTCTGCAGTCCCTGTTCTAACTGTGCTATTTTATGCCACCTGCTACACTGCAGTTGCCTTAGCTCTCACGATGCTAAGCTGAAAGCTCTGATGCTTTTAGTTTCCTGATTATTATTTTTTTTACATTTTTTAGGCTACTTAAAACTCCATTGCATTGTTTTACGTATTAGTTCACCTTGGAGCTCTAAATGCAAAATCTATCCAATTCAACAGGATTATTGCCTAACGGCAATTTTGAGCAAGGGCCTCAAATTTTGCAGATGAAGGCCACAACTCAATATCACACTGGGAAATATCAGGTCTTGTTGAATATGTAAACTCTGGTCAGCAACAAGGTTAAATGAGACTACTAGCGCCAGAGGGATCCTATGCAGTAAAGCTAGGGAATGGGGCCGCAGTTAAGCAGAAAGTTAATGTAGCGAAGGGGACTCATGACTATTCAATAACATTCAGTGTGGCTCATACATGCGCACAGAATCAGGCATTGGTCATGTTGGTGGCACCCAACTCCGGTACCAATACATTCTCGGTGCAAACTGTGTACAACATTTGGTGGGATTATTATGCGTGAGGCTTCAAGGCAATGACAGACACACTGGAGATTATCATCCAAAACCCAAGTACTAATGAGGATCCATCTTGTGGTCCTATTTTGGACTCTGTTGCAATCAAGGCACTAAATGTAGCCCAGGCAAACATTGCAGTTGACATATTGGCAAATTGGGATTTTGAAGAAGGTCCCTATATTATGCACCCAAATACATCGCAGGGTGTCCTTATCCCACCCAATGTTTTGGTTGATGAAAAAAAAATTGCACGGTATCAATTCCTGTACCTCTCGAATGCTAAGCAAGCATTCTACCATCTGAGCTACATCCCCATTGTGTAAATGCCTTCTGGGGTCAGTTTTTTAAAATAATATGTAATTTTCTTTAAGCTCAATAAAAAAGGAAATTGTTGTAGAGAGGTTTATGCCCTCATTATACTTGCATAAACTCATCCCATTAAAATGCTAAAACATACAGAAAAGTACAAGTATAATAATGTAAAATAAGAATGCACAAGGAGTGTCGAAATGTTCAATAAGTACGTTAGAAATTTTTAAGGGCTTATATCCCGTAAGAGCATTTATAGGTGCTTGCTAAATTTATTGTTGTTGTATAGTTTTTAGTAATTTTTTCACTAATGCGGGGTTTGGGGAAGTAATGCCAAATGGGGTCACAGGCTAATTCTATGTGCTACTAATCTTCAGTGAGACTGAGGGAACTCTTGTGTAGGCTGTTAAGGCATTTGCAGGTAAGGAGTCCATCAATGTGGCTTACAAGTCTAAGCAAAGTTTGATAATGAGCCGCCATGCCAATACATTGAAAAACTGTAAGCACCAATTGGGACAAGTTTGTATGTACAATAGATGTCTCCAGCTCTACAAATCTCACACAAAATTTGTGAAAACGAAACTCCAACTCGACCTCTAATTGAAATGGGAATCAAAGATGTGACTTCATGAGTTGATGAAACTCACAAAGAACTGTTGGTTTTTTATGAAGGCAAATGGCATCTAAAAAACCGGCACTGCAACAAGGCCTACTGCTCCATGTATGTTTTCAAACCCTTTATAAGCATCTCTTACATCATGATTTGTTCATGTTAAGCAGCAAAAATGGAGTCTGCGAAGCCTCTACCACCCCACCCCCCCCCCCCCCCCCCCCCCGCACTGCAGAGTATTTCATCCCTTAAATGATCTCCATGGTGGGTATTTTCTTGATAGCTGTATCAATAATAACATACCATTTCATAGTAAGCATCCAAGGCGCAAGGCGGCTGGTGTTGCAGGAGAGTGGTGAACAACACAATGTTGGCCTATTACAGAAAGGAACAGGGCTTGTTCCATTTTTGGAGCAGAGCGAATGTGCAATATGCTTGAGTGAGTCGGATGAAGGGGTGATGGTGAAATTGTTGCCTAATTGTAATTTGTAAACATGCATTTCACCTGCACTGTATAGATGAGTGGTTCCGGTTTCATTCAAATTGTCTTATTTGTCATTAGGCCATTTCTCTAACGTCGCCAATTCCATCAAGTACACATGATCAAGTTGGAAATGGTGGTAGTGAAAACGATGATAATCCAGTTTCTCGACTTAGAAACATTCTTTTGCTCTTCTCTTATGCTTCCTTGAGATTGTGTAATATTGAGAATAAACCATCAGAGTTACCTCCCATGCTGAACCAGTCATTGTCCATGGGCTACTCCTGTTTCGCTGATTATTCAAGAAAGTTATGAGAGAAGCTTATCATCCTCAACGGCATCAACTTCTTCAGGGAATGAACCAAATTCAAGTAGTTCACCCAAGATAAGGAGAACATTAAGACGTTTAGACCGTGCATCATCGAAGTTGGTGAACTCCTTCACACAATTTCAATCACACGAGGGTGGCAGAGCCCCTAGTATTCTTCCCCAGGGAATCAATTTTGATTCTATTCAATCCATTTGTGTCAAACTTTTCATTCATTCCATACAAAGAAAATTTGGAAACAACCAAAAATTTCAAGGTCTAGCAATGATCAATGGATTTTTAAAGGTTTTCAAACATCAAATACTTGTTTGATCTCCGAATATTTTCAAGCAAATAAATATTCGTTTCAATAAACTTTGCAGCTTTACTATTAGGCACATGAAGTACCATCAAAAGTAGTTCTTGTTTGATGCCTTCAGTGATCAAAATATTGTTGACAGTATGGATATATCAAAGATCTGATCACAAACATGACTGATATATCTTTGAACAGAGATTCACAGGCACGGGTAATTAACTATCCGTAAATACACAACTGGTAGATGAATCACATACTAGTACAACTAATTACAAAACTACCAAAATATTTGGCTATAAATCGATCATATTCTTCAATAATGTCAAACAAACATAGTCATTGAAAACAAACTAACACTTGAATATCATCCCCTCTCAAATGAGCTTTCAAAAATTTATCAAACACGACGCATTCTAAGCTACTACGCTAGCTGCAGCCTCAACTTTCATGGCACCTTTGATGACTTCTGCAAGCTGGTTATAGGCCTCAGTCCAGGCACCACACATTTCATCACTCCATTTCTCTCCTACTGCTCCTTTGATTGTCTTCAACAATGATTCACCAACCACCTGAAATCCGATGAAAAAACACATAAAAAAACCGAATAATGTAATTCAGATCCTGCTCGGGCGAAATCAAAATTTTCAATGAATATAGCACTTTGACACTATGTCATAGGAATCAAATTATCATTTGGAAAAAGTTTTAAGAAGTATACCTCAAATTGGGGATCAGTAATGCCCTTCTTGTGATGCACCGATCCTAAATTCTTGAGAGTATTTTCAGGAAGCACAACCCCACCCGTCTTTCGAAGCTGAACAGCGGCTTCACAACTCTGTTCAAATTCCAGTTAAAATACAACCTTATGTTACAATAATTCTTGTCGATTCGATTATCCAATATGGTTGATATTAGAGTTTTAGTATTTGGTTCTCAACTGTAACATTGGTATTTCTAACATTAACAATGTTATTCTCATGTTTCTATTAAAATACCAAGTTTTAATTTATTTATTTTTTTACTACTGAAATATCTATATACATGCAATCCAAAAATTACATTATTTTTAAGATTTTGTGCTAACCAAATAAACTGCAACATTAGAAGGCTAAATAAAGATGAAATGAATGAGTTCAAAAGCACTGACCATTCGAAAAACTTTCATAGCATGGACTTTGAGTCTAGGATTGTTCGCAGAGATCTCATCATTCTCCTTTAAAAAAGAGAAAAGCGCCTTCGCTTCTGGGGCTATATCGAATATCCTAATAATTCACAGAACAAATAGATGTGAAAATTAAGATGTCAATCAAACTATATGGAATCTTTAGTAATATTTTCTACGCACAATTGACCTGAAAACTATGAAAGCAAACTTATAATCAATAGGTATCAAAAAACATAAGGAGTCTGCATGGATCAAAACGTAGTGTTCAAATATCTATAAATCTGAAATTTAATTGCTGAAATGAAAGAAAACTCACGTTCGATAGAACTGAATACTCAATTCACCAATGTTTGGCTTCATAATCTCCCATGAATCCTTCACCAAAGCTTCTTGTTGCTCAGTAAACACCATTTTCTCTTTGCTCTGTAATCTCTCTCTCTTTTTCTAATCTTCAAGGAACTTTGAATGTGTGATAAACTCTCATAGCAACTCCTATTTATTACCTGAACTCCTGACTCCCTGAGAGGTTGAAGAGACAAATTGACTGAAATAGAAAATAAACAAATTGTCCACCCATAAAGGTGACAACCAAAATCATTCCTATCCAAACCCATCCAAGTTTTGATTCAAATCAAAGCATTCCTTGTTTTCCAAGTTTCTTCCAGAATGAAAATGTTTACATCATTATGTATTAGATTGGAATTTCCTCCTAAATTTTTGTTCTTAAAAATTTTCGGTTTCTGGTTGGTTAGCCATTTTTTTTGGAAAATTAAATTAATTTTCCTTTGCAGATTTTCGCAGTTTAATTTTCTATGTACTGCAGAAAATCAATTATTCATAATAAGACTGTGTTTCCATTACTCATTGAGAATCCAAATTCGAAGAAAGCATCAAAATCGAACTCACAAAAATAATTTCAATTTTCATATTTATTTTTAGTGCAACCAAACGTACCCTAAATTTCACACGAAATATAAGTTAAATTTCTGCAATCGTTATATTTTTAGGTGTCATCTACTAGAGGATCATGATCAAATAATTGACATGTTTGTCAATTAGTGTCTCTGTCAAAGTTGTGCTTCCTTGACTCGGATGAACCTATGGCAAATTCTTCTTATAAAATAATATTCTGCCCACAGTTTTATAGGCTGTAATGAATCTAGGGGCAAAAACTCTGTGTGCACAAAAAAGAAAGATTGGGAATTTGGGATGGCTGCTGAGGACAACAATTGACGGTGGCCAAAAGCCCAAACTAATAAGATTGGACCGAGTCCAAGCCCATAATTAGCCCAAGGTGGATAGTGCACAAATTTTGGACTTTGTTGCTGGACATAAATGGGGAATGGCATAAACCATTCGATGCAGTTCCGGGTTTTCTTTTCCAGAATCCTAACTTTTGAGCAAGGAGTGTGATTTTCAACAAATGTTGAAATTGAGCACTACTACGACTACAGTGTCTGGTGTTATGTCTGGTGCTACCAGGCATCGTCTATCTGTTGCGAGATATGTATTAATGCACATCTCGAGACAGATGGATGGTGTCTGGTGGCCACCAGGCACAACTCTAAGTATACCACCAGGCACCCTAGATTTTTCCGTAGAAATTTTATCAAAAATTTCTCTTTTTTGAATAATTGAAATATCTTTCAAAATCTGACATTAATTTCTTTCGTCAGACCAATATCAATTTTCCTACATTTAGATATGTTTTAAACTTATTTTAGTATTAAAATTTTGTTATATAAGTGATTCTTATGCAGTATATTATTTGTACAACATTATGAGTTTTGTCATACCTTTCATGTATTATACAGTGTTCTAAAAATCGGCCTAGGCGCTAGAAGGTGAAAAATTGCTCAGATTAATGGCTGGGCAGACAGTCTGGGCGGTTCTGGATAGTCTGGGCAGTCTGGGAGATTTTTATTTTTATTTTTATTTTTATTTTTATTTTTATTTTTATTTTTATTTTTATTTTTTATTTTTAATAAGGCTGATTGTGTTCTTATTTTATTTTATTTCCTATTTTTTTAGAAATAAACTATTTAATTATTTTTATTCATTATATGTCTAAATGTAGCAAATGATGATTACTTAATGGAATTCTCAAAGGTTCTGCCGATACCAATTTTACTAATGTAGATTTTATATAAGGGTTTAAATGATGATTGCCCAGCGTCTAGCGATTTTTAAAACACTGGTATTATATAAGAGTTTAAATTACTTAAATAATATTGATAAATTTAAAACTACAACCAAAATTTTTACATTTTTCTATCAAAATATTAAAATTACTATCGAAATTACCTCAAAAAACGAAATCACAATCCTTGCTTTTGAGTTTTGAGAGGTCAAGCAGTTAACATTCTTTGATTGAAAACCAAAATTAATTCCCACAGCATGCATGTGAGAACCAATTTAAGACCAGATTCTTAAGAGATAGGAACAGAGCTTAGGTTGTGAGATACAAAAATACTTCACCCCTAATTTGATAGTAATATATAGTTATATACACATCCAGAGTATGATTAAATATATAGTTATAGTTATATACTTCACCCCTAATAAATTAGTTATAGTTATAGTTATAAATTAGTTATATACTTCACCCCTAATTTGATAGTAAGTATATAGTTATATACTTCACCCCTAATAAATAAATATGATTAAAACAAAGTTTCAAAAGTAGTACAAGAGAAACATATTTTATGTGTCAATGTTGTTGCACATTGGATTTTAGTAGAAACTCTCTACAAGTTCTCATGTTCATAGGATTTACCAAACCAGACCCGAAGGCTACAATATTGTTGCCACTTAATATCCTTTGCATTGTAATCCATGCACGAAAGCTATATAACTGACTCTATAGGATTTACCAAATCAGACTCAAATGCTACAATATTGTTGCCACTTAATATCTTCGTCGCCTCTATCTCGCAGGAAAACTTACTTTCACTCCGGTCCGTTGTCTCCACCTTGCATGAATATGGCTTATCCACGACGAATCACACGTGCTTCTAATAATTAGGTGAAAACTCACAAAATCTTCACTGGTGAATCTCGAACCTGCGACCACTTTCAATGAGAGTTGATGTCCGATCAACTGAGCTACAATTGGTGGACAATTGTTAATATTAAAAACGTTACCGTCCAATTGCTTAGCTGAAGCAGACTACTGTGAAGATTGAAGAGTGTCGATGAGGAGCAAATAAGCAAGAGAGAGAGACCACGTCCATAAATCGATATTTGTCTAATCGAAATCGTATTGTGCGATTGGAGAAATTAATCTCCGATGAAATTGTCTTGTGTGATTGGAGAAAATCAATCTTTGTCGAAATTGTTTTAGGCAATTGAGAAGGTGGAGAGGTGAACTTGCGAAGGCTTGCGAACTTGTGAAGGGTTTGCGATTTTGTGTATATTTGCATTTTAAGGGCAATCTAAAATTTTAAAGGGGGGCAAAATTACAAATATTGTTAATTTAGTGGAGTTTCTTAAAAAGCTAAGAGGGGCAATTGCCCCCCTTAGCTATAAGGTAGATCCGCCCATGCATCCACATTTACGGTCAAGAGCCTGAGATTGGAAAGGCTAAATTCAAACTTTGAAAGGTTGTTAATTATAGGGCTGAACAAAAAATCGATTAAATCGATTAAAATCGAACCGATTGGTTCGGTTTAAATTCAGTTCGGATCGATTTCGATTTTAAAAAATTCAAAATTGAAGTGGTCGGCTCGGTTTTGGTTTCTATGTGATTTTAACCGACCAAACCGAACCGACCGAATATATATAATAAATAATATATATTTTATATATAAATAATATAATATGTTTAAAATAGTCGGCCGGTTCGGTTTTATTCCGATTTTGGTTCGATTTTAGTCGGTTCGGTTTGAGTACGGTTTGCATAAATTAGAATCGGTTCGGTTTCGGATCGATTTTGTTAATGGTCGGTTCGGTTTCGGTTTGAAAATTTTAAAACCGACCTACGTCGGTTGGGTTCATGGTTTAGGTGAAAAATCGACCCGATGGTTCGGTTTTCGGCCCTAGTTAATTATCAAAGGGGTATTAGTTGAGTTAATAGAATGTGTGGCAGATGATATCACGGCATAAAGGTGAAAACGGTTTTTTTTTCTTCTTAAAAGTTTTTAATTATAATTTTTTGACAACTAAAATACTTATTTGACCGAGTAAAATCCAATCCGAAGAGCTCATTTTGGCAAGGTAAGCCATTTGAAAGAGATTTAACATCAAGGTCCATTGTTATTGCTATTACAAGTAATAGATATTATATAAAGTTAGCAACAATAGTTAGAAACAACCAAAATTTCAACATCAAACAATGATCAATGGACTTTTTAAAGTTCCTAATTGTCAAATAATTAATCGAAACAACCATTATTTTCAACTTTCCATTCAATAGTCTTACATTCCAATATGTCCCAAACTTTCAACATCTTCTCAATAGAACTAAAGAAAAAAAAATGAAATGTAGCATAAACCCTTCACCATGCCAGAACAATCTGAAAAGGTTTTTCTTATCCCTAAGCTCATCATGAGTTCCGGCTTGATCATCAGCTAGAGCGAATTAAGCCGCCACCTTGGCATTCTTTTCAGCTAATGCCTCTGCCTTCATCGCTACTTTAATGGCTTCTGCGAGTTGATCATAAGCTTCAGTCCAGGCACCACACATCTCATCACTCCATTGATCTCCCAATGCATCTTTTATTGTCCTCAACAAAGCTTCCCTTACCACCTCAAAATGGGCATCGATGACACCTTTCGTGAAATGGACAGAACCCAAATTCTTCAAAGTATTCTCAGCTATTACCACTCCACCAGTCTCTCTTAATTGCACTGCAGCTTCGCATGTCTGTTACAATCAACAAAAAATATGTTCCGTAAACCAAACACAACTTAATATAATCTCCAAGATGAAGTAAAAGTAAACTTAGAAGATGAAAATGTTCATATACCATCTTGAACACTTTCACAGCATGTGCTTTTAACTTGGGGTTGTTCTGAGGTAGCTCATCAGAATCCTTCAAAAATGAGAAGAGTCCCTTTGCCGCTGGGGCAATCTCTAGTATCCTATATAATTATTCAAAAATACAAAACTAAATCACTAGTCTTCTAGACAAATGAAAAAAAAAAAAAAAAAACTATATAACGAATAAGAAGCTTACGTTCCGAAGAACTTGAGACTCAATTCGGGAACGTTCTGCTTCATGACCTCCCATGAACTCTTCACCAACACTTCTTGCTCCTCTGTGAAAACCATTTTCAGCTTTCTTTGATTCTTCTCAAAGTCACTTAATTAGAACTCAATCTATTTATTGTGTGTCCTTTGAATGCTATAGCATTCTTAATGTGATTGGTGGTACTTATATAGCCCAGTGGGTGGTACTTATATAGCCCAGTGGGTTCAAATAGCTCCACGAGACGCGCGTGGGCTTAACACACGACTCATGATGTTCTCTCGTGACAACTATTTTCTCTAATCTGGACATTCCCTATCCTGTACTCCTAGTTGTTATGTTAAAATCTTACCTCCTTCCTTCATTTGCAACTATTATTATTATAATTATTATTATTATTATTGTTTTTTATTTTTTATTTTTACAGCTAAACACGAAGATTTTTATTAAAATGAAGAAGCAAAGAAAATTACACAGGGCACAATTCTAAAGCAAGGACTGCCACAACACTTTGAACATGTAAACAAAAAAGGACTTGTCTTATTAGCGAGGAAACGGACGAGGGAGATGGAGGGTTGCACCTCTCTCACTCATTTCCTCACTTGTTTCTTTACCAATTAGAATTCCTAAAAAAAAAACCTCTAAAAATATTACATGTCTTACTCATTCTCCACATGGTATTACTAAACTCACCATTTAAGTGTGGTACACAGAGATATGTCATATGACAATCATCAAATTTCATCACAAATTATGTTTTGTAAGTTAAAATTTGTATATCGAGTCATTTTTTATGCACCTGATTTAGGGGTTCATTTTGCAAGATCTGCGCATTAGTTTGGTTAGCGAAATTCAATTATTTTAATTTTGTTCTGAGAGCGTTATACAAGCTGACATGTTAGACTCGTAAGCATGTCGAAAAGAAATATTTTTATAAATTTATGCATGTCGAAAAGAAATATTTTTTTATAAATTAAAACAATAATATCTTTCAGGTGATCCACCGTAAGAAAACAATAATATATATCCTAATCGTACTCCACCATCTATAGTTAATTAATAATATTATTTTAATTTTGCTTTCACCTCTCAACCTTTTCAAATAAACCCATTATTTATTTAATTTGTATGGTTGAATTCTTTTTGCCCATAGTTTTGCTTCCTATAGGAGTCTTATGGGCTAAAAGTCGAGGGCAAAAATAGGTGAATATGTAGATTGACTCAAAATGGGCACGAACTGATCAAAGTAATGAAGCAAAAATGGACGTGATCACAAAAGCAGTGAATTAACTAAGTTAATCATTGTACTTTGGATCTAATTATATAAATTCATAAATTAGAATTGACAATTGATTGCAACAAAGTCGACCATTTTCCATGGAAAGTGAAACATCCCTCGATTGGGTAGGCACTTTAAGTATTGCTCTATCATATGCTCCCTCTTTATTATACATTTTCCTTATTAAGTTTAACGATCTCATCAGACTTCTTTATGTTGGCTCAACATAATACCCTATCAAGATTGAACCGTATCCTATAAAGTATATAAAAATTAGACATATCTCAATAGCGACGAGATCTTCTTTAGAACAATTAAATAGTAGCGGTTATTTAAGTTGAGGACAATATCCCGTTCTTTGAAATGTATCTCTTGCACTCAAGTTAAGGAAAAAAAACAATTTATTCCTTATTACCTTCTAAGCTAGCTAAAAATGCATAAGCCACCTTATTGCACTATCTCAACACATGATCAATTTTCATGGACATCAAATGATTTGAAATCGACGTCGTTCTCGTTGAAACACTTCAAATAATGAGTTCTCATTTGGAGTGCTATGATTTATATCCTCGCTAATCTTGAGACCTCCACGAGACAACCGTGGGATTGAGACCACCAACTATGCTTCAGCTCGTGATCCTTTGGTATCGTATACTCCCGGATGTTGTTGCAAAATTTGATTACTTGACTTAATTAATTGGCATCAAAGGAGATATTAGGCATTTCTTGTTCATATCACCTTTGCAAGGTTTGTATATAGAGATGTAAATCAACAAATTATTAATACAATTTCCGTGAAGCAATATTTCATATGTCGCGGCAATATCAATGTATAAGATTCAAGCGATATATCAAATTAGACATAAGAACGCGGCAGTCTCATTAGCAAAATTTTGTGAACACAGGAAAATGATAATGTGAAGACTGTTGCTTAAGTTGTGTCGTAAATATATTTTATAAAGTCAACAAATTTGCATCTAAAATTTTTTTGAGTGAAATAAGCGTGTGTATAACTTTTATCCTACTACATGTAGTACGAGAAAATAGATTGAATGTGGTTGTGGTTTGGCAGGCCTTTGTCATGAATGAATTATGGCATCAAGATAAAATAATTGACTCGACCATTTTTTTCCCCCACTAATATCGCTCTCTCAAAGTGGTACTTTCTTTTCATCAAAAAGAAAAAAGTGGCACTTTCTTGACTCCAATAATCCACAATTTTTTTTTCTCTCGCTGGTTTCCTCGACAAATAGAATTTCCCTTTTTGTTATATCGTTTTCTAAATTGAATTTTTTCTGTTTGCCCATAGTTTTATTATTTGATTCTTCATTCATGGAGCAAAAATTCTGTGGCCAAGAAAAGTTTAGTAGGTTGCTTGGCTTGTGTACACTTTGATGCAAGAATTAGAAGTGACATCTGATGGAAACAAAGTTAGACCATTTCCATGTAAAGTTGATGAAGAGTTATTCTACATGGCGAGGAAATGAGCGAGGGAAGTAAGGTGGGGGGGGGGGGGGGGGGGGGGGGGGGGGGGGGGGGGGGGGGGGCGGGCGTTGTTTTTTGTGCATGCATTCCGAGGGGGGTGAATGGTTCACCTCACTTTCCTCGCTCATTTCCTCGACATTTAGAATTTTGCGTTGATGAATATCACAATTGACAAGTGATGCACCTAAATTTGTCATCAATACAGATTTGATCAGCAAAACAAGGTTATATTGCCGAAGACTATCTATTTGGGTGGTCGAAGACACTTTGATGTTTAAGTCAGTTAATCGGTAGGAGAGAATAAATTTGGACAGAGTATAGTTTAGTTGTTTTTGCATATCTTTTGTCGAATGCTCATTTTATCTTATATAATGTACATAATTAACTTTCTGAGTGACTTAAGCATGTAAGGTGTGATGTGAGGAAACATTCCTCACAACGATCTTCTCATTCGTTGAAATATGTCATTGGACCTGAACTTGGGCATTTAATTATGGTCTATTATTAAAAAAAAATTGGACTTTAATGACTGGGCCTATTATTCGTGTTGAGATTAAAGTGTTTGTTTCTCGTGATCGATGATCTTTGTGACATGTACGATCCAGATTAAAGGATTATTTGATGTATTATCGACAAGTATTTGTGGATGCAACATATAGGACTGAAAGAATATTTGGTTCAAGATTAGGTTATCTTCTTTATTTGCAAATAATATACTTGTGTTAAGAAGATAAGGTAAGGCTGATAATGGTCAATATCCATCACACCCTTTGTTTGGGTTTCATTCTTCATATCAAAAGCCCAACACATGTGCTGATGGCCGATATTAGATTAGATTGGGCTCGATCCAAATTGTAGTACCTTTTTATCAACCCCCATCGACAATGCCATCACAACAAAGTACCTTCTGAAATTGAATGTGAGCTTCCAGTGCACTACTAGAGAAGAAAAGAGATACTGAACATGAACACTGAAATGAAATGTGAGTTACCTTATGTTTTAACAACAATTCAATGAACCTTGATGGAAGTCAGGCAGGCTCAAGAAGTTGGATTGTATGCTCTCTAAATAGAGCATTGTCATTAAAGGGTTAATTTACACAACATATAATGCTTAAGAGTCATGTAATGTGTCACACAATGGTTTCAAGCCACCTTGAAAATAAGTGTGAAATCAATTTGGAAGTTATTTGATTTGGACCTATGATCTAACCTAATTAAAACTCAGAACTATTTTTTTTTTCTGGTGAAAAAGATGATTAGTGAATTGTTGTAGAGAATGGGTTCAACTTGTAATTTGTTTAAATACTTGATTTTTGACACTTTCATGATGTCATGACATTCCTTGGTATATGAATGATTCCCTTGTAATTTGTTTCCTTTCTTATTTTTAATAAACATCTTCGTATCTGGCAAAAAAAAAAATTTTGATATAGTGATTTCCTTGAGAACAAGAGAAAGATAAACCAGGAAACCAAATAAGCTTCACTACATTTGCTGCTTATAACATTACTCGTGCGACGAATTTCCTTTGGTGCAGGTAATAATCCTTTAATCTTTCCTCACAAAAGTTTGTAAAGACTGGTCAGGTAAATCAAATGTTCTCTTTTCTTCCCTCTTTTTCCCATTTTGTTCCTTATCTAATTTCTTTTTCGATGTCTTTCAGCAGAAGCAGCTAATGTATTCCTATATTGGGCTAAGAATGTGAGTCAAGACTAAGATATATACATAAGACACCCATTTCAACATGGGCGTTTCATACTTATGAGTTATAACTTATAAGTGCATTTTAAACTCTATTTCCTGTCAGATCACGGTCTCAGCCAGACCACGGCGCTGGGCACTCTTCGGGTCCAGCCTGATCACGGCCCCAGTTCGTCCATGACTCGAGCAGGACAGCAGTCAGACCTATGCCCACATCTGAAAAGGGCCTGCCCACGACCCCCCAGTCCACGGCCCAGGCCACGGCCAGTCCACAGCCCCAGCCTCTTCACGGCCCCAACCCAAGGGACGTGCTACCTCAGGCAGCGCGTGACTTGCTCGCCGTTGGTGATTCTTTAGTAACGCAAACAAAATCGAGTGGAATGATACATGAAGTAGAGGATGTCACGGTGAAGTCGGCAGTGATGGAACGTTTGGCAGAGGTTATGGCCAAGCGCGCTCAATCCGCGGTAACTGGTAATTTTTCAGTGCCCGCGGCAGCAAGGAACGACGAGGACGGGATGTATGAGGTCGTCATCCAGCTGTTTGAGGAGAACCGTGTTTTGCAACTAAAGAAACAATCTATGACCACTAATACACTTGATAGCGCCACAGATGATAGTGACGAGGTTGTTTCGAAATCGGAGTTGGGGCCGGAATCACATGCTATTAATGATATAAACTTGGGGGCACACTCCGATAAGGATCTACAGAACAAAGTCAAACCACTGGTCCTTCTGAGAAAACGTCGTAAGACAAAGAGGGGTAAATCTTCCTCCCGCGCTTAAGATGATGAAAAATTTTATGTTTTGGAATGCTTGTGGGGTTGGTAATAAGGCTACGGGGAGGAGGTTAAAAAATATGGTTGTGGATCATAGAGTCAGAATTCTTATGATTGCGGAGCCTATGATTGATAATAGTAGATCTGTGGAGATTGGCAACAAGTTACAACTTGGTGGCTTTGCCTCGAACAACACGTTTGGCGGCAAGTTTTGGGTTTTTTGGGATACTTCCTTGGCCCTCTCGGTGGTGGATATGTCGGACCAGGTCATTGCTTTTATGTTTTTTGGTTTTCGGCTGCGGCCCAATTTGTTTTGGTTATATCATTGGTAAATCATGTACCCCCGTATCGATTGTAAATCATTTTTTTGACAAATAATAACGGTCTGGCATTCCAACGGTGTCCCTCCACTCTGGAGGTTTAAAAAAAAAAAAAAAAAAAAAACTCTATTTCCTACCTTTCAATTAACAAATACAAAATTTGCTCATTTGTTGTTTTTATTTGAACCGTGAGATGATGAAAATACAAATGCAAGCAAATTTGAATTCGATGAGGAATGTAGTCAATTTGCTACCCAAAAAGTTGGGGTGCCTTCACAGGGCAGACGGCATCACAGAAGGCGTTCGGTTAAGGTGCACAAAAATGTTTAAGTCCCTTTACAAGTTTCATAATGAATATAATCGGTGTTTTAAAGTCCACAAAGCAACCAAAGTGACAAAATCTACCAAAGCATTGTGAATGCCAACAATGCTACCTTAAGGCCCTCCTTTGAAGTTTCAAATGTCTTTAGAGGAAGAAAACTAATTAAAGTGATTAAGCAAACTATATAACTTTAATTTATTAGTTCCAAACTTACCTTAGACCCTCTTTTGAAAACTTTCATTATGTCTTTATTTATAAGTTATGCTGTCCCCTCTCCTCTCATTGTATTCCAATATTCTTCACCAGACCATGCTCTCTTTATTCAATCAAAAACAGTGTGGCTTACACTCTAATTAAGCTCTCTCCCTCAAAATTAAGCTCATTATTCTCCATGATTTCATGCATGCATGGAACAGTATAGTATTGTATATATTAATTACTCCAATTAAGTACTACTATACTTGTAAATTACTCCATGATACAGTGAGTGCAAAACATGTTTATGCAACAAGTTTAGGACATCGAGCAAATCTGATATAGTTTGTGTAGACAGTCTAAGCAACTAAGCAATCAACAACTAGATCTAAATGACTGGGTTCAGTGTAGAACAGATATGACATAGGATCCCATTCCCATCTGTTTTTTTTATCTCATAATCCACCGTGCAAGGTCATAGTCCTTCATTTAACTCGAGAAAGATCTATAGATAACGAAATAGTGGTATGATATACAAGTATTATAAATTAAGTATTGTATTATCTATCACAAGACTCAAAAAAAAAAAAAAAATTTGTAGATTGGATTGCTGATTTCCCACTATGTGTGGTCTTAAGGTGATAATGATTGATATTCACTACTAACAACCACCGCATCATCATAATATTAAAGACTAAATTCTTACGCAAAGACTATCACAAATTCATGCTTTCACATGCCCATTTCTTTAATTGAATTTAGTCTGTTCTTAGGTAATGTCTATTTTGTTGCATTTAGAGAAAATTGATTTCTTTGTGAAATTTTATTTTTTATTCTGTTGGTATATATATATATAGGAATTGGTCCTGATCTTTTTTTTAATGAATGAATGAAAATAGTTCTTTTTTAGGAGTAAACGGGCAACATTTTCTTAGTAAAACTATGAAAAGAGATAATTGTTTTGGCCACTCAAAATATTTTGAAATCAAATTTCTTAACCACAAAAAAAAAAAAAAAATTTAATCAGTGGACGCAAATTTAATCAGAGCACTCTATCTTTATCGAGATTAGAGAATTGCTGTGGACGATGGGTTCGGCTTGTAATTTGTTTAGGGATTTGGATTTTGACACTTTCATGGTGTATTGGCATTCTTTGATATAGGAATGTTTTCTCTTTGTTTTTTGTTTCCTTAATTAACATCTTCGTGTTTGACAAAAAAAAAAAATTCTTGAGAATTTTTTTTATTTTTTATAATATGCATATAGCCAATATTATAACTAATAAATATGATTACATGACAAATTCTGTCCGGCAATTGAAGCTAAGTGATGTGCTTCCTGATTATAATGTAAGTTGAATTCTTAACTTTCAATTTTACACCTCTAAATTATAATGTAATTCATAATCGATTATTATGTATCAAGCCAGTAATATGTAGATTAAATAAGGTGAAATTGATCATAGAAAAGTAAACTGAATATTCAAATTTAATTTCTCAATTCACAAACTTGGACTTCCACCAATTCACAACCTAACAAGCCAACTTCATCTCTACTACAAGTCTACATCCAAATCCACCTTGTTGCTCTAACAACTCATTGACCTTTCTTTTTAAAATCTGTGATCTCATTATTAAAACCAATCAGAAAGATTGCATAATTCAAAACCAAATGATGTATGAACATAACAAATAAATTTATATGAATGAATTCATCAAGAACAGTGTATAGTACATTGTTTAAGAACATATTTGGAGACTTATTACATGGAACATACAAGAGAATTGTAGTAGTTAAGGGCCTTAAAGGCCTAAAATTAACTCCATGTAGTGATGACCAAATATATAGTTGAGATGATCATTTGAAGCACTCTGAATCACCAAACTCGAATTCCCATCTACTTCAAGCAGCTAGCTAGCTAGCTAGCATCGCCACTTGTATCTGAATCCGATCTAGTCCAAGAAGCGTCGCCTTTTACTTGTGCTTGATCCTATAAATGACGCTTCTAGGAAAAAGCCTCAACCTCTTCACGATCTGTAGTTTCAAAGAATTGTAACTTCCGCTTACACAAAAAAGCTCTTTGCCTAATCTTCTTTGGTGCTGGTGGACAAGTTTTGATCACCGGTATCTTGTTTTCATTCGATGTAGGTGTCTTACATGCTTCATCACAACCCTTGGACAACTGAATTGCCTCAAATTCACCAAACCTGCGCCCTTGGATGTTTCCAATCGATGCCAAAGGTTTTCGGACTTCTAGATCTCTGAACATGGTGAGAGTGAGATGGTAATAATAACTTGTATCAAAGCTGTGTAAATTCAGCTAACAAGGATGAGCGTTTGTTCTGAAAACTAAGTATGTTTATATATATATATATATGCAAAGAGTCGAGGAGACTTGTATAGGAAGGTTGGAAGAGTCGTTGGATGGCTATTGCTTTATCATGTTCCATGTTTGGATCTTATTCTCTCTTTTTATTTATTTTTCTCTTATCTTCTTTTATATTTATCCATCTACCTTCCATCAATTTACACCATATAAACACAACTTTGATTATGTCAGATTAAATAGATATCAAGCAATCTCTATATATGTATGTATATAGGTAGATCTAAATACGTACGTCATGTGAGACATCAATCAATCAACTTTTACTTTTGCATGTGGTCACGTTGGAAATGTTTGGGATTTGATTTGCAGTTTAAATCGAATATTTGGTATTATATAGTTGTAATTGTAAGCCTTTTAAGCTTATATATATAGATCGAGCAACCTTATAGAAATTAATATTCCATTTAACACACTTTGGGTTTGGGTTTTGCTTCAACATGACCTGCAAATATTAATTGTAGGGATGACAAGATACCTCTGTATACATCTTAAGCTTGACTCACTTCTAAACATGATTAAAATTAACATCAAAACATGATCTTTGTCACTGAAGTACATGACACATGAATTAACGAAGTTTTTTTTTTTTTTTTTTTTTAACTTAATTAAGCAGATTCACTCGCTTCATAAGTTTGTCTTTTAGGCCTTTATTTTTTTGTAATCTCAATGTCCAAACAAGAGAAAAGCATAGGATGCCAATTCTCCCATGTTATGTTGGTAGCACATCTAATTTAATATTTGAAGGTAACCATCAACCAACTTAAAGTCCTCAAGGCCAGGCCAAGGCTATTAGAATGGGGGTTGCTTCTATTTCTCTTATCAAACAAACAAATGTGGGGTTTTGCCATCACTTGTCCCATTTATTTTCCATGTGATAGCTATCAATTAATCCCAATATTTAATATTTTCCTTTCTCTACTATATATTTTGTCCTACCTTTCTTTAGTTTGTTTATATCATATAAAAGTTTGGTTTTAAATTACAACTTAATGAATTAAGGTTTGGTTATATATATAGATTTTGAGGAAGGGGTTTGTTTTATTTTTTTGAAAATTGACTTGCTTTTGGAAATTGTCGGATGAATGATCGCTAGGTTGTCATGCAACTGGCCTAATTATTTGGGGTCTAGTCGATTGATGTAAGTTAGGCACGGATTCATGTGAGGGCAGCTGGCCCCATTGAATTTTGAGAAATTTTTTTCTCCAATTAGTTTTTTTATTTGCCCATCTATTCTCACTTTTCACTTCAATCAGGATTTCATCTTTCAAATCATGTACATATCAAATCTAAACTCTATTTTTAGAGTTAGAGATAAAAATTAAATCCCTCAAATCTCTCCAATAAATCAAAATTCACAGTTTCTTCTTCACACTCAATCGATTGGATAAGATGAGGGAAATTTTCATATTTCATCATCTTCAAAGATCTATAACTATTGAGTTATTTGAGCTCATCTTCGCAAGATCCAGTAGGGTCCAAACCATTTTATTCTTCTTCTTCTAAATACCTAGTGCCTTCATTAATCACTGTGTTGGTTAGTTCCACAAAAAAATCAGAAGCAACCCAATTTTCTCTTTTTTTTCTTCATGTAGTAGTAATTAACGATTCAAATCCCTTATCTTGTGTTGTGTTTTTAGAAGTAGTAATAATCTTCAATAAATATAATAGTAATAATCTATAATGTATGTCTTTGTTATACTCTCATTTTTGCTGTATTTAAAAAATATTCATGTTAAAGTAACTAATTTTTATATTATATTTAATTAATTATGACATCACTCCCCTCCCCCCCCCCCCCCCCCCCCCCCCCCTCTCAACAAAAATCATGGCTTATTCACTGATGTAAGTGCTCGCGTGGAGTTTGTTGTTAACTAGACGATCAAGAGGTCATATTTTAGGAAGCAATAAGCAACCATTTTGATTATGGATATAGTTCCAATATTCACTAATGGCCTACAAAAGCCCTCCATGTTTTCACTTACACCAAATTGAAACTTTTGTAACAACTCTCAAAACAATATCACTTTTGAGATGTTACAATCTACCAAACAATTTCAAGTCAAAACTAGATTTAGTCAAAAAAATGAAAAACAGTAACACAAAAAAAATGATACAATAAGTTGGATCACCATGAATAATATCACTTTTATAATCATACTCTTCATGGTGATACAATTTTGTTTTGTAAAAATGTATAAAATTGTTAAGTGAATTTTTACACTTCAAAAGTGATACTATTTTGGGGGTTGTTACAAAAATGTCGATTTAATGTAGTGTTCCCTTTTAGTGCTAGGTTTTTATTTTGAACTCAACTTGTATTAAGGTTGGCTTACAAGTTTAGGGGACAGAAAAATTAGGCCAAAACTTGTATTTAGTTTTGCATTGTTTTATTTTTCTATTCCCATTTAATTTAGTTTTTTAAATCATTTCAATGTCAAAAATCTATATTGCCCAAAAAAAAATAGAAATTTTGTATCCCCTGAAACCAAATAAAGGTTCATCCAGAAATTTCATTTGTATCTAATGATTCACAACTATCATGCATTTCATACTATATATTAATTCCTATTAGACATTTCTTGTAAAGTAATAGCTTTCGACTACCTCACGCTGCCATACTGACAGGCTAAATAGAAAATTCTCATCTTTTGTTCATGATAACATGTCAGTCTTGCGTTTGACATAAGCAAGAAAATCGAGAATGAGTGAAGGGACTAGCTTTACCTTGCGATCCATCAACGTATCACTCAGATCCGCACTGTGCCAAACGGAAACATTAAGGATAACTTTCAATGGAAAAATGAGGAAGATCCGCACTGTGCCATAACTTATGTGGATTGAGAATAAAAATTAGTTTAACTAGATGGCCAGAGGCTGAAAAATATTTGATCATATATATTTGAAAAGGGCTTTATTCTCCTTCTTTCTGTGAAAGCAACCGCATGGAGTATTCAAATAAGCTTGGGATGGGATACTTGTGAAAAGCATATGAACTAATTAATCAAAGATGTTTTGGTACCACCGACACCAAACCATACTCCCATTGTCTTGACATTAGCCTTCATTACCCCACTTTATCACTATTAGCTTCCATCTCTTCAAGTGAAATGGTACAAACATTTTGTTACAGATGTTTATTTTCTATTGTTCAATTAGAATTGATGTCAACATGCAAGGAGTGAAAAGAGTATAACAACACAAGGAGTTGGGTGATGGCGGGACATCAGTGAAAATATGTGTACATATTCCATAGTATATAAACAGTGGAATTTGAGCCTTGAAGGGTAAATAACATTTAATTTTCATTTAGAATAGTGTATTAGATCTTGAAGGTAAAGTCAAGATTTGAACCAATGGAGACATATTGCCACGAATTTACAGTCCGTCTCCATTAACCACTCGAGCATCAACCCAGGAAGAATCAATTCTAGACTTGTTGATAATTCATGAACAACTCCCTTTTGTAGTACCCTATCCCAAGAAAATTTTGAATCCCCGCCCGCAGTCTCCTTGAAAGAGATATGTCCTAACCACTAGATGATAGGGGCATACCTGCCCCATCAACAATATTATTTCCAACTAAACATTTGTGAAATTGGCCCCATCCCGAGCCTTCAGATATTTGATTTTATTCAAAAACCTTCGCCACAATTAAAGGGAAAGCTACATCTTTATATCCTTTCTCGACTACTCCAACATGCGGCCCTTCCGGGCAAGCGTCGTAAGACTAAGAGGGGCAAATCTTCCTTCCACGCTTAAGATGATAGAAAATTTTATGTTTTGGAATGCTCGTGGGGTTGGTAATAAGGCCACGAGGAGAAGGTTAAAAAATATGGTTGTGGATCGTAGATTTCATTGCCAGCATTGGTGATATGTTGGCTTTATGTTGGATCGTAGATTTCGGATGCGGCCCAATTTTTGTTTTGGTTATATCACGGGTAAATGTACCCCCTATTGATTGTAACTCAATTTTCTTGAAAAGTAATAAAGATCTGGCATTCTAGAGGTGCCCCTCCACACTGGAGGTTTAATATATATATATATATATATATAATAAAAAAAAAGACTACTCCAACATGCATGAGATATGATACTACTCAAGCAAACAAACTAACGCAACATAAACCAATCATGCAAATGTCTAATAGGTTGGAAAAATCTAATTGTCGAGGGAATGGTCGAGGGAGGGACCGTTCACCCCCTCGGGATGTGTGCCTCATTTTCCTTGCACTCATCATGAGGGAGACCCTCCCTCGCTATTTTCATCACCCATTCCCTCGACAATTAGACGGGTTGAATAGGATGATGTAAAAGAGCTTAATTCAACATCTCTGACAAAAAGTAACCCTACGATGATTTGTGTGTTTTGTTGAGGTCCAACCCAATAGGGTGGATTTCAACTTTGGTAATTAATTAAATATAGTTTCAAGTTTGGTTGAATAAGGGAAAATGTTTTAAATAAGAAATAAGGAAAATGTTTTTATGGGATCCTATAAAAACCCAGCTCGCTTTAAAAAAAAAAAAAAGTTTTTGTTTTGAATAAGGAATGAGTTGGCAGTTGGTTAATTAAATAGAAACAAAATTCTATATGAGGCGGTGTTGGGTGGCTGCAAACAAGTATAAATAGGTGCATAAAACATAGTTTTATTGATAGTGTTTTCAGATAAACTGTTGCGTGAATAAGCAACAGAGAACGTAGTATTCTCTTTGGTGTTTGGTGCGGCTGTATGCCACTACGAAAAATACTTTAATAGCTACGAAAACTAGCAAGGGTTTTTTGATACCGTCGCTAATTATACGATTAGCGACGGCAAAAAACCGTCGCTAATTGCTTTCGACACTGTTTCAACCCATAAATATAAAAATCCGTCGCAAAATATTTAGCGACGGCTTAAAACTCGTCGCTAATTCTTGCATTAGCGACGGTAATTAGCCGTCACTAAGATTTACAAATAAAAATAATTAGCTACGGTAGCATACTGTAGCTAATGAATTTTTTTTAATATATATAAAAAAACATTTAGCGACGTCAAAAAAAACCGTCGCTAGGTTTTACAAATAAAATTCACTCGCTACGGTAGAAATATTATATATATACCATAGCTAATGGATTTACGGTAGCTAATGGTAGAATATATATATATACCGTAGCTAATGGTAGAATATATATATATATACGGTAGAATACTGTAGCTAATGGATTTAAAATATATATATAAACAATTAGGGACGACAATTGTACCGTCGCTAAGGTTTACAAATTAAAATATATATACATATATATATATATTAAAAACAATTAGCGGCAGCAAAAAAATCGTGGCTAATTGGTTTTTTTGAAAAAAAAAGTAAACACTAAATAATTTAGCTACAACAATTTACCGTGGTTAAGTTTATGATTTGTTTATTAGCGATGGTAAAAAACTTTGGCTAATTGGTTTTTTGAAAAAAATTTAAACACTAGAGAAATTAGCTACGGCAATTTACCGTGGCTAGGTTTAAGATTTTTTTATTAGCGACGGCAAAAAACCGTGGCTAATTGGTTTTTTTTATTTATTTAAACACTAAAGAATTTAGATACGGCAATTTACCGTGACTAAGTTTTAGATATTTTTTATTAGCGATGGCAAAAAATCGTGGCTAATTGGTTTAAAAAAATTAAACACTAAAGAATTTAGCTACGGCAATTTACCGTGGCTAAGTCTCAGATTTTTTTTATTAGCGACTGCAAAAAACCGTGGCTAATTGGTTTTTTTGAAAAAAAAAATTAAACACTAAAGAATTTAGCGACGGCCCCAGAACCGTCGCTAATTGATTTTTTTAAAATAACATTATTTTATATCAATAACTTAGCCAACATCAACTTAACTGATAAAAATATATTAGTGCATAAAAAGACAACAACGATTTTCAGAAATTGTAGTCAGGGGAATCGAATGCATAAATAGGTAAATAAATTGATAAATTGTTTAGAATAATTCTTCCTTGCTTTTGTGATACTCTTTAGTAGGGGTGGGCATTTAGGACCGAAAACTCGGACTGAACGACAACCGGACCGATCGGGGTCGGTTCAGATCGGTTTTAATTAATTATAAAAGTTTTGGTTGTAAAAGCCCGGCCCGACCCGAAGTTTCTGGTCCGGACCTCGGTTTCCATTTCTGAAGCCCGTCAGGTTATCGGCCCGACCTAGTTTAAATAGTTTAAATTAATAGCTGCAAGTTGTCACCCCTTCTCCTCGCATAGATCCTTCCTCACCGTCACAGCCATATCGCTCACAACACAGACCCATCTCCATCAAACCCTTCTCTCGAACTCATCGTCCCCTTCCTCATCGCAACACAAACCCAATCACAGACCATCATCATCTTCTTCGTCAACCATTCACAAACTATTACCCGCTCACCCATCATCACATACCCCAACGACATTTGCAGCCCAACAGTCACTGTCGTCCCCCATCGTCTTCTTCGCTATCACAACCAACCGTCCAAGCTAGAGCAGAGCTTTTGATTTGATCTGTTGTGAGAGTTTACAGAAGAAATGTCTCCCTGATCCAATGGTTCTCTCCCTGATCGCAACCAATGGTTCTTTCCCTGATCACATTCTCTTATTTAGTTTACAGAAGAAATGTTTGAAGAACAAATCATATCGAAGAAGATCAGATAAAAAAGAAGATATGATCTGATTTTGATCATATCTTGATCAAGATCAAGATCGAAGAAGAAGATATGACCTTGATCAATCAGATTGAATAAGAAGATATGATTAGATCATATCATATCTTGATCCACCTTACAAACGACGGGTCGAAGTCGAAGATCACGATCTCTCCCTCTCGCACACAAACGAATGGTCGAAGTCGAAGATTTATTGAACAGAGTCCTTCACTCATTTGTATTATTAGTGGTTGCTCTTGGAAAATGACAGATACATCAATGGGTTCATTGGTATTATCAGTGGTTGTCTTTGTGGTATGAGAGCTGTGGATGATTCGTTCACAATATAGTAACAGGTGCTCTATGGGATCGTACTTTGCTACTCGGATTCAACATAAAAGTTCTGAAAAAAAAGATCTCCGAAGAAAAGTTAGGTACCCGGTAAGTATGTTATTAATTATTTTTAAATACAAATTTATATGAATTATTTGCTACCTCGCTAATTATTATTTTTTAAAAATTAACATTATGTTTATATTAGGACGGTAAAAGACCGTCACTAATTGATTTAAAAATAACATTATTGTTATATTAGCGACGGCAAACAACCGTCGCTAATTATTTTTGAAAAAAATTATGCACTAAAGAATTTAGCTACGGCGATGAACCGTGGCTAGTTTAGATTATTTTTATTAGCGACGAAAAGTAAACCGTTGCTAATTGGTTTTAAAAAAAATTATATACTAAAGAATTTAGCTACAGCAAAAAACTGTCGCTAATATTTTAAAAAAAATGTCACCAATCCGCGTGAAACCTCATCTCAACCGTCAATAACACCAAAAATATTTAGCTCAATCCAACGCACTAAACCAAACCACGTCACCGATCCGCGTGAAACTAATACAACCAATCCCCTTCAATTACCTTTCTCTATTTAAATTTAAATTTTTTCTACAAACCAACTTAAACAAAAAAAATTTCTCAACAAAATTTTTTCTCTCAACCTCCAGAGAATAAAACCACAGAGGAGAAGTCTGCCTCTTCCTCAACACCGA
Source organism: Berberis thunbergii (assembly GCA_003290165.1). Classification (NCBI taxonomy): domain Eukaryota; kingdom Viridiplantae; phylum Streptophyta; class Magnoliopsida; order Ranunculales; family Berberidaceae; genus Berberis; species Berberis thunbergii. The sequence goes on along the minus strand of QNQO01001365.1, from coordinate 14 downwards.
TCCCGGCCTCCTCC